>OZ035998.1:34801127-34888627 GCA_964035015.1 Corallium rubrum
ACCACCTGCCATAGAACGAAACATTCGCGAAAAGGTCTGCTCGTGCAAACTAGATAATCACGTACATAGCACTGCCTTTAAGTGGCACTTGAAAATAAAAGCAGCTTGGCTTTAGCAAAATAGATTTACTACATTATTTCTATTCTATATAAACTTCACAACCACACAATTACGATAAAGAAAACGTCAGTACAACTTTACCTGTTTGTTGTCGTTAGCCGGCTCCGACGAAGTGGCCTCTTCGATCTCCGCGGCGATTGCGAGAGGATTTTCCTCGTCCACCTCATGGTCGTGCTGCGGACTCATTCGGTGAAGCTTCTGGAGAATTTTGGTCAACATTCGGTCAGTCTTTCGGGCGTGAGGGGCCTTGTCTGCTAAATCCTTCTCGTCTGTGACGGGCATTTTGCAGAACTACTACTATGATAATTACTCGACGTAATTTCTCCTGATGATAATCGCAATAAATTTCTCAGATAAGAAAGTGAGTTTCGAAGTTCAATCGTCTGAAAGGTTCCTTAAGAAGGTTTTCCGAAGTGTAAACGATTCCGACATCACGTCATGCAGTATCTTTGGGAGTTGGGAAGAAACAAACCTAGAAACAAGGCCTGACACGCCATTTAGCATTTACCAGCTGAAACTGAAATAATAACCAGACCACGTCTTTAAATTTAAAAAACTGTCCCTAATTTGAAGCTATTAACTACGTCGAGATAAAAGAAATCCAATTGTCAAGTTAAATGAAATTTGATGAAAATTAACGTTCAAATTAACATAGTTAAAACGTACTGCTCTTGTTGATTTTTCTTGTAAAACTCGTTATTCTCGGCAAATGAATGCAACCTGAACCAAGTGAGCTATTTTCTTAGTTACAAAATATAACAAATGCTGGCATTGCAATAAAACATTCCCCAAGTCTTAAATTTACATTGAGCGTCTGTCACACAGCCAAAACTCAATCTTTAGTTATCTCTTAATTGCCGCCGGAAAAAACTAAAAAAAGGTTTTTTAATGAATTTTTTTGACATTTTAAATTATTAAAATAATTTAATATTAATAATGTCGTGGACGTAGGCTGCAGTTTACATATAGAATTCTGCAGATGAAATATTTTGACTTGTTTTCTTTCAGTACATGTACTTAACTCGCACAATTTTGAAGACACAATTGTTAGCGTACGTGTATGCCTTTTGCACCTGCTCGGTGCAGTTATCAAATTTCATCTCGGCCACTCCAGTTTGACTTTACCAAACATGCAGTAAATACCACAGGTTTTCTTCGGGTACACGTCTTCTTCCTGTAGTAACACTGGGCCAATGAGAGAACAGTTTAGAAATGACGGATAGGGTTTTCCAGTACATTAAAATAACGTTAATTTAAGCGGGGTTTTTTTAAACTTAAGTTTTGCAAATTCAGCAGCGAGTGACCAGTCGGCTTAAATGGTGGGCTTTTGCCTTAACTTGCAGATGGTCTAATGAATTACTGGTATTCAAGCTCCAGTTTTACGTTCCAGCTTCAGCTCCATCTAGCTCCCATCTTACGTCCAGCTTCACCTTCATTCAACTCTAGCTCCAGTTTTACGTCCAGCTTCACCTTCATCCAACTCTAGCTTCAGTTTTACGTCCAGCTTCACCTTCATTCAACTCTAGTTCGAATTTTACGTCCAGCTTCACCTTCATCCAACTATAGCTCCAGTTTTACATCCAGCTTCAGCTACATCCAACTATAGCTCCAGTTTTACGTCCAGCTTCACCTTCATCCAACTATAGCTCCAGTTTTACATCCAGCTTCAGCTACATCCAACTATAGCTCCAGTTTTACGTCCAGCTTCAGCTACATCCAACTATAGCTCCAGTTTTACATCCAGCTTCAGCTACATCCAACTATAACTCCAGTTTTACATCCAGCTTCACCTTCATTCAACTATAGCTCCAGTTTTACATCCAGCTTCAGCTACATCCAACTATAGCTTCAGTTTTACGTCCAGCTTCACCTTCATCCAACTCTAGCTCCAGTTTTACGTCCAGCTTCACCTTCATTCAACTCTAGCTTGAGTTTTACGTCCAGCTTCACCTTCATCCAACTATAGCTCCAGTTTTACGTCCAGCTTCAGCTACATTAAACTCTAGCTCCAGTTTTACGTCCAGCTTCACCTTCATTCAACTCTAGCTCCAGTTTTACGTCCAGCTTCAGCTACATCCGACTATAGCTCCAGTTTTACGTCCAGCTTCACCTTCATCCGACTATAGCTCCAGTTTTACGTCCAGCTTCACCTTCATCCAACTATAGCTCCAGTTTTACGGTCAGCTTCAGCTACATTAAACTCTAGCTCCAGTTTTACGTCCAGCTTCACCTTCATTCAACACTAGCTCCAGTTTTACGTCCAGCTTCACCTTCATTCAACACTAGCTCCAGTTTTACGTCCAGCTTCAGCTACATTAAACTCTAGCTCTAGTTTTACGTCCAGCTTCACCTTCATTCAACTCTAGCTTCAGTTTTACGTCCAGCTTCACCTTCATCCAACTATAGCTCCAGTTTTACGTCCAGCTTCAGCTACATTCAACTCTATAGCTTCAGTTTTACGTCCAGCTTCACCTTCATTCAACTCTAGCTCGAGTTTTACGTCCAGCTTCACCTTCATCCAACTCTAGCTTCAGTTTTACGTCCAGCTTCACCTTCATTCAACTCTAGCTCGAATTTTACGTCCAGCTTCACCTTCATCCAACTATAGCTCCAGTTTTACATCCAGCTTCAGCTACATCCAACTATAGCTCCAGTTTTACGTCCAGCTTCACCTTCATCCAACTATAGCTCCAGTTTTACGTCCAGCTTCAGCTTCATCTAACTCTAGCTCGAGTTTTACGTCCAGCTTCACCTTCATCCAACTATAGCTCCAGTTTTACATCCAGCTTCAGCTACATCCAACTATAGCTCCAGTTTTACGTCCAGCTTCAGCTACATCCAACTATAACTCCAGTTTTACATCCAGCTTCAGCTACATCCAACTATAGCTTCAGTTTTACGTCCAGCTTCACCTTCATCCAACTCTAGCTCCAGTTTTACGTCCAGCTTCACCTTCATTCAACTCTAGCTTGAGTTTTACGTCCAGCTTCACCTTCATCCAACTATAGCTCCAGTTTTACGTCCAGCTTCAGCTACATTAAACTCTAGCTCCAGTTTTACGTCCAGCTTCACCTTCATTCAACTCTAGCTCCAGTTTTACGTCCAGCTTCAGCTACATCCGACTATAGCTCCAGTTTTACGTCCAGCTTCACCTTCATCCAACTATAGCTCCAGTTCTACGTCCAGCTTCAGCTACATTAAACTCTAGCTCCAGTTTTACGTCCAGCTTCACCTTCATTCAACACTAGCTCCAGTTTTACGTCCAGCTTCAGCTACATTAAACTCTAGCTCTAGTTTTACGTCCAGCTTCACCTTCATTCAACTCTAGCTCCAGTTTTACGTCCAGCTTCAACTTCATTCAACTCTAGCTCCAGTTTTACGTCCAGCTTCAGCTACATCCAACTATAGCTCCAGTTTTAAGTCCAGCTTCACCTTCATTCAACTCTAGCTTCAGTTTTACGTCCAGCTTCACCTTCATCCAACTATAGCTCCAGTTTTACCTCCAGCTTCAGCTACATTCAACTCTAGCTCCAGTTTTACGTCCAACTTCAGTTTCATTCACCTATAGCTCCAGTTTTACAACCAGCTTCATACAACTCCAGCTTCACCTTCATCATAAAACTGGGGCTATAGTTGGATGAAGGTGAAGCTGGATGTAAAACTGGAGCCATAGTTGAATGAAACTGCTGAAGCTGGACATCAAATGGGAGGGAGAATTGAATGAAGCTGAAGCTGAACGTAAAACTGGAGCTAGAGTTGAATGAAACTGAAGCTGAACGTTGGACCAGCGCCAGCATCATCCAACTCTAGCCCCAGTTTCACATCCAGCTTCACCTTCACCCAACATTCAGCTTCAGTTTCATTCAACTATAGCTCCAGTTTTACATCCAGCTTCACCTTCAACAAACTCAGCTCCAGTTTTACGTTCAGCTTCAGCTTCATTCAATTCTCCCTCCCATTTGATGTCCAGTTTAGCTCCAGTTTTACATCCAGCTTCACCTTCATCCAACTATAGCTCCAGTTTTACGACCAGCGCCAGCTTCATCCAACTATAGCTCCAGTTTTACATCCAGCTTCACCTTCATCCAACTATAGCTCCAGTTTTACGACCAGCACCAGCTTCATCCAACTCTAGCTCCAGTTTTACATCCAGCTTCACCTTCAACCAACGTTCAGCTTCAGTTTCATTCAACTTTAGCTTGTTTTACATCCAGCTTCACCTTCACCAAACTCTAGCTCCAGTTTTACGTCCAGCTTCATCCAACTCTAGCTATAGTTTTACGTCCAGCTTCAGCTTCATCCAACGCTAGCTCCATGCAGTTTGACGTCCAGCTTCAGCTACATCCAACTCTAGCTCTAATTTTACATCCGGCTTCAGCTTCATCCAACTATAGCTCCAGTTTTACGTCCAGCTTCAGCTACATTCGATTCCAGCTCCAGTTTTACGTCCAGCTTCAGCTACATTCAACTCTAGTTCCAGGTTTACGTCCAGCTTCACCATACTCTAGATTCAGGGCGTGCCGTACCTATTCATTGATTCCGCAGCAACAAACAAACGAACTCACAGGCAGAACATAATGACTCGTCAGAGCACCGCAATGAAAACCAGTCAATCCGACACCACGAGGGTGGCCATGGTTACGTCATATAGATCGGTGACCGTTTAATACAGGATCGTTTTATAGTAAATCAATGAGATTGTTTTGGGGATTTGGTAAGTGGTCGTTGAATTTTGAGGTTGGTCACTTAATGGGAGGCCGCTCAATAAGAGTTTGACTGTAATGATATTATTTCATTGCGCCAAATCGTATCGCGATTTATCTACGAAAAAATATAGAACTTTGACAATAAAACGGAGTTCGTCCAACTAGTTTGGTATAATTAACCTTTTAATTTCTCCACATATACATATAGTTAAGGAAAATACAATCACAGACCTTGCATCTTCGCGTTCGTGTCAATTTTGTAACCTCGTAAATTCAACCTGAAGTCCTATCGTCTTGATTTTTCGTGTGTTTTTATCAGAAGAGCAATTCGTTCGTCCAACTTTGAGCAGTTCTCTCCTACAGAAGCAACATTGGCCTCGAAATTTTTAGCAACCTAAAAAAACAGAGAACTTAACTTAATTTTTAATCTATAAAATTTTTCAGTGGCATGTTAGTGTGAGTAAAATACATCAAATGAGGCCTATAATATAATCAAAGTGAAAAGGTGGTGAACTGAACGAGATTTTTAGTAACGAATAACTGACATCTGGAGCTTTTCATCAGAGCAAAATGTGATGGATAAAGTAAAACAGGTATTCTATATGCCAAAAGGGTGACGTAATAAAAAGTAAAAAACAAACTCTCAGGGGGAAGGGGGGGGGGGGGGGCGGGGGAGCGGGGGAGCGGAGCGGTAAACAAGCTGAATGAATTGCGAAAATGTTAATTTCTTTGCAAACTCTCCTCCCCCATCAATATAGTATGCTACTCAAGTGGAGCCCCATGCAGCTTAGGAACTGCTAACTAAATAAATACATTACACTCAACAAATAAACTCCCAACGCAGCCAGGTGAAGAATCAGACATATAGTTTAACGCTACTCTGACTGGCTTAAAAGTTTTTTGAACGAAGCTTAAAAAGTTACTGTTCATGACCCAACGTTTCGACACTCCGATCTAGTGTCTTCATCAGGGGTGATCGTTGTGAAGACAGGTCCTATATATATACTCTCATAGAACCGTTGATGACGTTATGCGTTATCTATCGACATCATGCATGCAAATAGGCTTCCGGTATCACGAACTCGGTTATCTATAAAACTTCGCTATCTCGACCAAGGTTGATTTGCGTTCTTTTACAGTATAATTTACCCCCGTTATCCGAACTCCAGCTATCTCGAATTAGTATAAACCAACTAGTCGACTACCAACTAGTCGACTACCAACTAGTAGTTAGTTGGGCAGTTAGTTGGAAAGTTAGTCGGGCAGTTAGTTAGTTGGGCAGTTAGTGGGGCAGTTAGTTGGGTAGTTAGTTGGGTAGTTAGTTGGGCAGTTATAGTTGAACAGTTAGTCGGGCAGTTAGTTGGGCAGTTAGTCGGGCAGTTAGTTGGGCAGTTAGTCGGCCAGTTAGTCGGGCAGTTAGTCGGGCAGTTAGTTGGGCAGTTAGTTGGGTAGTTAGTTAGTTGGGTAGTTAGTTAGTTAGTCGGGTAGTTAGTTAGTTGGGTAGTTAGTTAGTTAGTCGGGTAGTTAGTTAGTTAGTTAGTTGGGTAGTTAGTCGGGCAGTTAGTTGGGCAGTTAGTTAGTCGGGCAGTTAGTTAGTCGGGCAGTTAGTCGGGAAGTTAGTTGGGCAGTTAGTCGGGCAGTTAGTCGGGCAGTTAGTTGGGCAGTTAGTCGGGTAGTTAGTTAGTTAGTTAGTTAGTTAGTTAGTTAGTTAGTTAGTTAGTTAGTTAGTTAGTTAGTTAGTTAGTTAGTTAGTTAGTTAGTTAGTTAGTTAGTCGGTCGGTCGGTCGGTCGGTCGGTCGGTCGGTCGGTCGGTCAGTCAGTCAGTCAGTCAGTTAGTCGGGTAGTTAGTCAGTTAGTTAGTTAGTTAGTTAATTAGTTAGTTAATTAGTTAGTTAGTTAATTAGCTAGTTAGCCGGGTAGTTAGTTAGTCGGGTTGTTAGTCGGGTAGATAGTTAGTTAGGTAGGGGTTATCGTTATCTTCCTTGAGAGTTTGAGACAGCGGGATTCCACTGTACTTCAGTATATAAGAATCTCGTGATAACTGCTACGTAGCAAGACGCTCGGTTTATCTACACACTGACCTCATTAAGGAGTTTCTGTTGGGTTTGAAGTTGACTTGTGATTGCTGTTTGAGTAGCATCCAAATGCGTAAGTGACGAACCAAACTGGTTAGCTACCAAGAGAAAACCGAGATTTTTTGAAGTACAATTAAAATTAGGTATCTTGGGCATAAAAAGTTCACTGTTAGTGAAACCCGAGTGCAGTCAGAAAGCTACTTTCAGTCTTTCGGCAAAAAAACCCAACCAACCCGCAAGTCACATCTCCTCCCAGCCTTTCCTTCTACTTATTTTCTCTTCCCCTTTGCTTTTATTTCCTTTTGTTTCATTTCATTTTACTTCATCTCATTTTAATTTGTTCTATTTTACCCCTCTCAATCTTTTTGTTTCCCCAACCTGTCTCACTTTCTTTCCTATTTTCATTTCTTTTTTCCTTCTCCTTTTTTCCCCCTTTCCCTCTTCTCCTCTCCTCTTCTTTACTTTCCTCTCCTTTTTTCTTTCCTTGTCTCTCCTCGTCTTTATATTCCCTTCCACTCTTCGCCTTTTCTCTTCTTTACTTTTCTCTTCTTTTCTTTCCTTTCCTTCTCTCTCCTCTTCTTTATTGTCCCTTCCCCTCTTCGCGTTTCTCTTCTTTACTTTTCTCTTCTTTTCATGTCTTTCCTTCTCTCTCCTCTCCTTTGTTTTCCATTCCACTCTTCACCTTTCTCTTCTTTACTTTTCTCTTCTCTTCTTTTCTTTCCTTCTCTCTCCTCTTCTTTGTTCTCCCTTCTACTCTTCACCTCTCATCTTCTTTACTTTTCTCTCCTTTTCATTTCTTTCCTTTCCTTGTCTCTCCTCTCCTTTGTTTTGCCTTCTCCCCATTTCATTCCTCCCACTTTCATTTCCCTCTCATTTCCTTCCCATCCCCTGTTCACCATCCCGTTTCCTTTTCTTTCTTTCTTTCTCTCTATCGTTTCACTTATTTTTCATCCTGAATGTTTTATTTCGTTTCCAAAATATACCTTGATCATGAAGTGACTTCAATGTCTCCAGTCTGTAGATCTAAAATAAAGAACAAACACAGAAACAATAAAATACCACCACACAAGAGTCGTGCATTAGTGCAATATCTGCCTATTAGAGAGAGAAAACTGTTTTATAATGCTATTATAAAGCCGCAGCTGATGTATGGCAGCACGATATAAAGCTCATGTTGTTCTACTGGAGACTTACATAGGATTTTTAAACTTCAAAAGAGAGCTGCTCGCATAATCTTAGGAACTGATACTTTTACCAGAACAATTGATAATTTTGCAAAGTTAGGATGGTTACCTTTTTACGATGATGTTAAGATAAATAAATGCTCACTTATTTATAAGAGATTACATGGTGAAGCACCAACTTATATAGAAAAATTGTTATTGAACAACTTTTCTATCCATGGTAGAGAGACGAGACACGGAAAGCATAATTTAGTCTGTCCTAAATTTAAACGTATTACTGAAGGAGGTAGATCATTCACGGTTACAAGTATAAAGTTATAGAATAGTCTCCCACAGGAAATTAAAAAGAAACCTAGTCTTGCCTCTTTCAAATCCTCCCTTAGAAACCTTTTTAGTGAATCGTATAAAGACATTGATCGCTTTGAAATTTTAATGTAATTTTATATGTGTTAGATCTCTATTTATAAACTAGTTTAATGTTTCTTATTTGTACTTAGTTAGGTAAATTTGAGGGCCACAAGTTTATCAGCCAATCGCTGTCATGTGTCACCCTCGTGAAATAAAATTGTTCATTCTTTCATTTAACTATAGAGCGTTTTCACTCACGTGATCGGTGGCCCATTGGGGTGGTGAAACAATACGAAATATTTGAATAAGAAAGAGCTAATTCCCATACCGTACACCAATATGGCCGCCATTTCATTGTTTTGGTACACCAATACGGCTGCCGTGACGTAAGATGAAAACGCTCTATACTTCAACTTCTATTTATAAAGACGTTACAAAAATTTAAGTCAGAACTTTTGTCACTCATTTCTTCATACTCATGTATTCGTTCGCTCGTCGTTCGTTCATAATACTGCTTCTGATTAATGCGACAGGCCAATGTTATATAATAAGAAAACACCTAAATAACCATGGGGTAAAATCAGAGTGGGTGGTGTAAAAATTTACACTCTAAAACGCATTAATAATTCATGAGCTAAGTAGCCAATCAAGGGAAAATATTTGGTCATGTTGATAAGTTTTGAAACCTGGGAAAGGTTGCGCAAACGGAATTTATATTGAGAAATCAGATAATAAACGGCGCAAACAAAGAAGTGAAAGAACCGTTTTTGTAAATTCAAGATAAAATAATGTCGTTGAACGATGAAAGCTTAAACCTTTTTATTAATTTTTTTAAATACACAGTAACAATTGGCCGCAATTGCGTTTTATATATATTTTCAACATACGACATTGAATACAAATATGGACCATTGTCTGCTCTAATATGCACCAAATCCCTCGCCGATTCTATAATAGACGATTGAGAAGCTATTTCATAAACTCGTGTCTCGTGTTTCATGGGTTACAAACACTCGAGAACAAAAATCACTTGGCCTTAGACCGAGTAATTTTAATTGTTCTCAAGTGTTTGTAAAATAAAATGAGAGAATAATGAAAATCCCGAGGTCGCAGTCCGAGTGATTTTTATTGTGTTCGAATATTTTACAAACACGAGAGAACAATGAAAATTACCCCTCGTGTTTGTAACCCTTGGTAAAACACTCGCACTCGTTTATGAAATATTACGTCACGAACTTGCAGCAATCAATTCGAAAGCTTGAGCTACTTCACAATTAACGACTACGCACATTTACCTATTTTTCTGTAATAACTCCTATTTTCTAATTTTCTCTATTTTCTATTTGTAATAAGTCCAATAAACGCTTGTAAGATGCATTCTGTAGTTATGCATGTGCGAATAAAGCTAATATGTCTAATATTTAACAGTATACAAAAACTCTCCTACATATACAAACGATTCAATTGGTCAATTATGGCCCAGTTTAGACGTTGCTCTTGTGCGGGTCAAATCTGATTATTTAGCTTTTAATCTATCACAAATCCATCACAAGTCCAACGTATGAAGACAATGTCAAATCTCAGTCAAACTCGCTTCAAATCTATAAGAGCATCATGGATTATCCAACACAAGAGTGGCGTGGATTCATACGATAGATTATACAGCCGAGTTAAATTAAATTATTTGACCAGTTATTTAACCTTTTATAGTCCATTGGCCACTTTAAAGTGCAAATGAAGCGAAAATTAAGTCAGTCTTATTTGAAAGAACACTTAAAATGATAGAGTAACATCTTTTGCAGTTTTTCGTTTCCTTGCTTCGTTCTTGAGGTATTTCAGTTTGTTTGATATGTAAATTAAACATTTTGACGTCATGACGTATCGAAAAAAGTTATATCTTTGATATTGTCAAATATAATTACCATTCTCGTCCCCAGAGCCCTTCGATTCTCTTAGCGCGGCCGCACGAGAAGTCAAAGGGCTCTGGAGCACTTAATAATAGACTCATTATACTGGATAGAGCATCCGGTGCTCGCCGTGAAGTCGGAATAAATTAGCGGCGGCCATTTCAGGTGGGACCCACTTGGTTTTCATACAGCCACTTTTACGTCTTCCCATAGCGACAGATACATGTCACAAAAATTTAGCTGGTTTTCTTTAAAAATCCGATCATTTAAAGCGAAAACCAGAGGCGAAAACTATGATTCAGCAACATTGGGGGTCCCACCGGATATGGCCGCCGCGAGATTTTCAGCCTCACTTCCGACTTCAATTTTTGCCACGCGCGAAACAATAGATGCTCTATCCAGTATAATGAGTCTATATTATTTGAGATCAGTGTTCTGGAGACACAGAAACTGGAAGTCCTAGATTCTAGGACATACGGGACATTACAAAGTCAAATCATACGTCCAAGATGTATTCCTATACAAAGCGCTTATTGGCCATCTTCTTCCATGGCGGGTTTACTGGGATAATTGACTTTGTAATGTCCCGTATGTCCTAGAATCTAGGACTTCCGGTTTCTGTGTCTCCAGAGCCCTTTGACCAACCTCGTACCCAGGGTTTTAGGGAAAACCCTGGGTACGAGGTTGCCATTTGACTTCTTGTGCGGCCGCGCTAAGAGAATCGAAGGGCTCTGGGGACGAGAATGATATAATTACCTGAAAATCCACATGTTTAGTGTTCTGGGCAAAACACACCCACATGCTTCCTTTGAATTAATTTGGTTTGATAATAGCAAAGCTATATAACTTTTTTCGAAAACTCATTATGCACGTCATGACTTCAAAATGTTAATTTACATATCAAACAAACTGAAATATCTCAAGAACGAAGCAAGGAAACGAAAAACTGCAAAAGATGTTACTCTATCATTTTAAGTGTTTTTTCAAATAAGACTGACTTAATTTTCGTTTCATTTGCACTTTAAGAATTTTATTCTGGTTAACACCAGACGATTTTATTCAGCATATGGGAAGCTAGGTCTTGGGCTATAAAGGGTTGAGCAACTATGTCGCGCTATCTCCTTAACACTTTATAGTATATTGGCAACCTTAAGAATTTTATTCTGGCTAACGCCAAACAATTTTATTCTGGCAAACGCCAGACGATTTTATCCAGCATATGGGAAGGTCTTCGGCTATAAAGGGATAACTTGTAGTTAGTTCTACTGATCACTGGCACCAAATTAATTTAATAGGCTTGATGTACTTCATATAAGCTAATCAATCACGTAAACCAAATTCATCATAAATCTCACGAATAAAGACTTGCTACACTCGTGACGCATTTTAGTTGAATCTTTTATAGTTGGATCTAACTCGACACAAGAGCGACGTCGACGCTGAGCCTACGAATCATTCTCCCCCCGGATTTCTTCCGCAGCGATACAGTGCCTAAATTTATGCTTTGAAGCTCAATAATAGCATATTGTCTGTATTACTAATTTGTCATATCTTAAATTCATCAAGAAAAAGGTCAATTTTAATTACTCAATTCAGTATGTAATTCCAGGATTGTAATTGTCGTTAGTATAATTAATTAAAAAAAGGTAATTTTGACCACCTCTGAGACTCGAAAAAGGATACTCATGTAACATAAAAACAAAGAGTAGGCAAAAAGAAAACCGACGTCTACGTTTTACAGTCAAACCGGATGGTCTTTGCTAACGGCCTAATATTGACAACAACAATACTGACTTGAAAATGGGAAAACTCCTTGGCAAGTTGCTAAAAAGTCCTATTTTAATTATCAAACTTCACATAGTATGAAGTTCTATTCAAAGTCAGAGCAATTAACTTTGAGTAGAACTTCATATTAAGAGAAGTTCGACATTTAAAATGACACTCTTCAAGCAGCAACTTAACTCGTCAAGGAATCGTCACAAATCATTTGCAAGTCAAAATTGCAATGTTACTGTTAATACTGCAGGGTCACGCGGGAAAGAACATCCGCTTTGGCAGTAAAAAAGCTGCCGAGATTTCTAGTAAGGAAAAAACTGATGTTTCGAGCCGAGCGCTTCATCAGAGTGAGCCCTTAAGGTGGCTCCCTATAGTTTCAATGAATACGCGCTATTTCATACGCTCATTATCTAATGTTATTCACAAGTTTAAAAATTTGTTAGATAAATACTAAGTAGACATTACTATAGCAGAACTATCGCAGATTGCTGTCATCCTGGTAATAATGACGTTGGAACTTTGGTATATTTTCAAATATTGCATAATTGAAGCGGCATGCCTTCAGTTTGCTTCAGTGAAATTTTTTAAACATTTCTGAGATGATAGATACTGTTGTGGAGAATATCCATGCACAAAATCAGAGAGGGTTGTATGGACAGATTTTTCGCTATAAAAATTATCGATTTAAAAACGTTCTGTCTTATGAAATTTTTTAAGAATTATATATACTTTAGAACTTTTTATAAACTACTTATTTACAAAATTTGAGCAAAATTCACCGAAGAAAACGTCTACAAGTCTAACATTTATGTCGACGTGGTCATTAGAATTTCGAATCGACAAGATCGCTATTTACGCATGCGTAGCGATACTATTTCTAGTCACCAGTCCCCTATTTAAATTACCGTAGGGAGCCACCTTAATTCAAATGGAAACGTCAGTTTTTCGATACTAAATATCTCGACAGATTACCACCTTTTCACTTTGCTCTGTTCAAAACACTGCCTACACAGCACTCTCATATAGAACACGCATATAGAACACGTTTCGCTACAGGGCAAATCTCCAACTTCCTAAATATCGGTTAAATTATCGGTAAAAGTTTGGTCAAGGTCCGTGCCAGTAAAACATGGAACTCTCTCCCTTTAGAAATTAAACAATGCAAAACCTTGTTGATTTAAAAAAAAAAGAAAAGAAATTTTTGCTTCTTAATGTGGCTCCATACAGTTTCTTGAAAAACGGAAAATACAAGTTTGAGAGTCCAAAACATGTGATTAAACAATGCGGGAAAAGAATAAAACTAAATGTTATGCATAGTTAAACAGTCTGACAATCAAAAACTGTTACCAAATAAATAGCAACAGTTGTTGCTATGGCAACAATGACGTTTCAAAATGGCTGCTAATTACCCTTCAAACTAATTTAATTCGAAAAAAACTTTGGTGACCCCCAATTTTTTTTTTCATTAAAACTTTTCTTGAAGTATGAGTGATCAATTGGCCGATTTTAAAAAAATTATGTAGAACGAATAATTTTTTTTCCGGAAAAATCATGTTTGTTAATTTAAAAAAAAATTTCGTTCTACAGAATTTTTTTAAAATCGGCTTATTGATTACTCATACTTCAAGAAAAGTTTTAATGAAAATAAAAATGGGGGTCACCAAAGTTTTTTTCGAATTGCATTAGTTTGAAGGGTAATTGGCCGCCATTTTGAAAAGTCATTGTTGCCATAGCAACAACTGTTGCTATTTATTTGGTAACAGTTTTTGATTGTCAGACTGTTTAACTATGCATAACATTTAGTTTTATTCTTTTTCCGAATTGTTTAATCACGTACTTTGGACACTCAAACTTGTATTTTCCATTTTTCAAGAAACTGTGTGGAGCCTACTTAAACAATAATTCTATATCTGTCTTAAACTTGGTTATCCAATGATTATCAACTTCTCTGTGATATTATATTGTGATATTTGTATTATTTAGTATTATTTGTATTAATTAGTTGTTTGTTCCTTTTGTTGCATTTACCATCATGTAATTAGTTGCATTTTAATGAATTTAATTTAACGTATAATAGGTTTGTAAGCTACCACAGAAAATTAAATATGATTTATGTATTTATAACTTGTAATTTTCATGTGGAAATAAAGGAATCTTGAATCTCTACTTCTTAAAAAAATACTTAGATGCCTTGTTCATGTTCACCTACCAACTCAGGTACAACATCTGCAGTAGCATCCCATTTAGTTACTAAGTCATATAGCTCGGAAATCTACAAAGAACGCAAAAACTTGTGAGCGATTCGCCAAGATATGTAACCTATGAGAGATAAACATGCAAGAAATGTAACATCGGAACGCTACAAAATGTTTGAAACTCAGAGGGAAACCAAAATTATATTCACGAGATAAAAATTACGCTAGTAATACTAGGGCTGTGCAAAGAACTAGAATTAACTGACTATAGCACTATCGCAAGAAAACCTTTTTTTGTTTCTCCACGTTTTCCATTTCTGATTTCTTACACGACAGTTGAGTTAAGTGATGAAGAAGCCCCTGAAACAAACAACGGTGACATTTCATTACTTAGCAGTTGAACACCACGAACATATTAGCCAATCCTGAGCCACAATGTCTTTGTACTGGTAAACCATGAGCCACGATTGCCTCAGTTGTATTCGCCAATCTTGACTCACAATAGTGTCTTTTGTATTGGCCAATCCTGAGCCACAATTGTCTGAGTTGTTATTGGCCAATCCTGAGCCACAATTGTCTGAGTTGTTATTGGCCAATCCTGAGCCACAATTGTCTCAGTTGTTATTGGCCAATCCTGAGGGACAATTGTCTCAGTTGTTATTGGCCAATCCTGAGCCACAATTGTCTCAGTTGTTATTGGCTAATCCTGAGCCACAATTGACCCGTATTGGGCAATCCTGAGCCACAATTGTCTCAGTTGTTATTGGCCAATCCTGAGCCACAACGAACTTGTACTGGCCAATCCCGAGCCACAATTGTCACGCATTGGCCAATCCTGACTCACCACAATTCTTTTGTACTAGCCGATCCTAAGCCACAATTGTATATCTGTACTGGCCAATCGTGAGGCACACTGTTTCTGTACTAACCAATCCTAAGATCGATATTTTATTTAATGAAAGAAAACCCTTTAGTACCTGAAGCCTAGCGTCAATGTGCTCTACATGAGTGGTGTCCAAAACGGCCAGTTTGTCTTGTATATTAACAACCGCAGCCTAACAAGATAAATAAGAAAAAATCAACAAAAAAATCACGAAAATCTATTTCACTTTCAAAATAAAGTAACTTACTGATAAACTTCTTTCATCAGGCAAACTTTGGTCAAAGATAGTTGACTACAATCATTACAAAATGAGAAAAAAATACAAAAACTTAAAAATATTTATAAGGAACAAATCTATCTAGATATTTGCTATCTTTGATGATCAAATATTCTTTTCTAAGTTACTGTAAGTGGATTTGTTTATAGACGGATTTTTTAAGGGCAGGAAAACCCGAAAAGAGTAATTTCTACGCGATGTTTGTCCAGAGTCCTAATTTTAACGTAAATCTCGTATAAACATACCAGATGGGGTGAATCCGGACCAAGAAGACTTTCGAGTTTTCTTACTCTTTCTTCTAACTCGCTGACCTATCAAAGTAATTCATTTGCGTAAATACATCACACAAAATCATCACTATTGTCAAAATCGTTATATATTAGTATTGTGACTATTATTATTACACCAAACATTACTATGATCCCGTAAATCAACATCAAACTCACTACCATCATCGCCATCTTCTTCCTCCTCCATATCGCTCGTTGTCCTCGTTGTCGCCGTCGTCTTCGTCTTCGTCTTCATCATCACCACCACCACCACCATTACTATCACCATCACAATCACTATGACCATCACCGTCATCACCATCACTATCACAATCACAATCATCACCATCACTATCACTATCACCATGATTACCATCACCATGATCACTATCACTATCACCATGATTACCATCACCATGATCACCATCACTATCACTATCACCATGACTACCATCACCATGATCACCATCGTCATCATCATTACTCTCCTCATCATCATCACTGAATAACTGTTTGTGAACAATGAAAGTTTAATTATATAAACTCTCAGCGTGTTTTCTCTTCTAACTATTTACTTAACTTTCAGACATTTTTTGTTTGATTTTCAGTTGAATGTAATCAATGTATAGGTTTCCACGCAAGTACTTACATTTACAGTAAATGTACCTTAGATACTTGTGCCAGTTTGGCATGCTCTGGTTTGTACAGCAACTCGTAGGTGACACATTCGTCTTTAACCTTAGATCAAGAAGAAATGAAAGTTCACACTATTAAAATAATATTTTTTATGTCACGTATTTTTAATGAAAGTGTTCAAAATCCTAGAACGTTTTGGCGCATCACTTATTAACCTACTTACTTTAGCATTACTGAAGATAGCTGATAACAGACCTGGAAAAAAGTGGGATCTCGGGATCCTAGAGATCCTGAAGAACATTTGTTAAGAGCATAAAATTGAGGAACATTCTGGGTTCTTCATATACTTTATAAGAATGAAATTTGATGATTTAAGATTGTGAAGGGTTCCTTGATCCCTTTTTCCCTGTTAAAAGAATCTGAATATTATTTTGTTCCTCACTGTTGCAAGGGTTCCCCAATACTTTTGTATTACATGAAGTGCCCCAACCGAACGGGTCTTTAGGTCTTTCGACGGCGTAAAGTAGCCTGAAGTGTTGACGACTCATGCCGATAACTCTTTTGAAGCAAAAAAAGGCTTTGAGAAAAACGTTTACATAGAAATTTAGTTTCTTTTAAAGTAAAAAGTGCAAAGGCTTTGAAATACATGTAAATTCTGGTGTAAAACAAAAGTCCGTGGAAAATTCCAGGCTTTTTTCTTTGCCATGATTGTTGTCGAATGAAGCAAGTTCAAAACGGACGATTAAAACATCTTCCCGAACACAAAGAAACTCAAGAAACATACAAATACAACAAAAAGTCATTCAGAATTATCCTTTGAAAAGAAACCTGTAAGTATATCAGCCAGTCAGTTTCAAAATCTAGCAAGAACAACTTGATTAAAAGGCAAGATGTTCAACTTTTTGCCTAACTCCAAAAGCGAAAGGAGCAAAGAACTTACAACATGCCTCACGGCCTCACTCAGTCACACGGCTAACAACTCACCGGAAGCATGAGTAATAGAGGAAGTAAAAAGTGCAAAAATGTAAAATAGTTACACCCAAAAAAACCAGCCGAAACCTACAATCCTGGACAAAATTGTTGGGACAATTTGCCGATTTTGACGATTGTCGCATAGTGTCCCAAGCACTTTTGTCCAGGATTGTCTGAAAATGGCGAATTAGACAAAATCGAAGAAAAAAACAATTTGAACGCAGTTTGTTCCAAAATGACACAATACGCTCCCACATGCATGAGAACACATCGTTTGTGGTTTATAGATGATGGATGGTTCGGTGAATATGCAAATTAAATAAGAGCTCTCGTGCGGGTGGTACCGGTGCGGGTGGGAACCCCCATTGAGGGGGTAAGGGGGAGCAGAGATGGGGGCTCTTTTATTAAACTGTATATCTTTTGCAATGTTACAAAGTGAAAATGTTGTGTTTTATTGAAAATTCATAAATTCGTCATTTTCAGACAATCCTCGACAAAATTGTTGGGACAATTTGCCGATTTTGACGATTGTCGCATAGTGTCCCAAGCACTTTTGTCCAGGATTGTAGACTCGACCTACCATAGGTAGCCCGAGTAATAAGATTATCATAATTATAAAAGTAGACATGCTACAAAAATGTTGAACCCCCTATATTTGCAGCAATAAATGCAAAATTATCTCGTGTTCAAAGAGCATTTTCGTTTTGGCGCACCACCCAAAATCACCTACAGTCCAAATGGAAATACCTTCCCACTTCTTCTTCTGTAGTTCGTTGCGTATTACTGTATTTCTGTAGCCGCTACCGAAGCCTGAGAATTTTTTTTCTTGAAAACTGTACATAAATAGTATAATTTAGCTTTAAATGGCATTTATTCCTAATACAATGGATGTTTATCCCAAATCGATACCAACAGACGAACATACATTAAGATTTGGCGACTTTTATCGCCAGACTTTCCTCACACTTCAGTAGCGGCTACAGAAATACAGTAATACACAACCAACTACAGAAGCAGACGCGGGAAGGTATTTCCATTTTGATTGTAATTTTAGGATCATTTCGTGACCATGTGGCGTGGACCACAGATAAAATACTTTTCAAAATATTTTTAAAAGGACAAAAAGCTGCGCTGACGTGACCATAGATAATGTAATGGGAACTGGATAGGAAACTTACGAAACTGGAAACGATGTTTGCACAACTTGCTATGGTAATTCTACACTTATAAGGGGCTAATGCACCTAACAGGTGGTCCCACATGGCTAAAATCAGACACTGCTGAACTTAAGTGATATTACACTATTGTTTAATTTCAGCAATAGCTGATCCTGGCCATGTGGGACCACCCGTAAAGTGCATTAGCTGTTTATAAGTGTATAATTACCATAGCAAGTTGTGCAAGCATCGTTTCCGGTTTCGCAAGTTTCCTATCCAGTTCCCTTTCCCTTATCTATGACGTAACGTTTTTCCCAACCCTGCAAAATTCAAAATGGCGGATTCATAAAGGCAAAATAAGACTCTTGTCACATGACGGAGTCCGCATTCTAGAGCTAGTACCTAGGGACCTTAAGCAAGCACAACGCGAACGTCACGACGACGACCCGAATACAATAGTATTTTTCAACAAAAACAAAGCGTTGAATAATTTTCAGTCCCAAAAGTAATCACAACACCGTCCTCGTTGCACATACGTCAACTGAAGCGTTTTCACGTTTTCAAGACAACGTTGTGGCAAGGAACAGCAAAAGCTGTTAGTTTATTGCGGTGCCCTGAAAGTTGGCTTACGGGCGCAGCTAACTTTCAAACGCTTTATATTCTATGTGTTCGTTCGTTCGTTCGTTCGTTCGTTCGTTCGTTCGTTCGTTCGTTCGTTCGTTCGTTCGTTCGTTCGTTCGTTCGTTCGTTCGTTCGTTCGTTCGTTCGTTCGTTCGTTCGTTCGTTCGTTCGTTCGTTCGTTCGTTCGTTCGTTCGTTCGTTCGTTCGTTCGTTCGTTCGTTCGTTCGTTCGTTCGTTCGTTCGTTCGTTCGTTCGTTCGTTCGCTAGGAATCAATAGTATATTTTTGACGCGACATTTTTAACGCGATATTTTGAACGCCACATGGCACCGCTTTTTAGCACTGTGTCTGGTTTAGACGTTAATCTATTATACGTCACGTTGTCGAAGCTATGGCTGCTTTTTAAAGGTCTTACAAAATACATAAAGCATACAATATATACGATGTCCTGATCCCAGGGTTTCCTTTAAATGCAGTAATTTAATGGCCGTTGTCGTCTCAGTTTGCTTAAGGTCCCTAGTATTTCTGTGGGAAAAACTCAGTCCGCGAAACCGAGATTCCGGTCACACAAAACGAGATCTCAGGCCTGGTTTAGACGTCGAAGTTCCGTCGCATTTAATTCGTCGAATTTAATGCGACGATTATGCGACAGAAGTGACACAGTTCGGTTTAGACGTCGAATTTAATGTGTCGCATTTAATGTTACGGTTGAAATTTAACGCCAAATAGCTCTAAACATTGGTGTTTCGAGTTTCGAATTACCGCGCGTTGCAATTTGCATGGCACCCAGCTGTTAAGAGAAACGCCATGTTTTTATCTTCAAGTGAGTATATCAAAAAGCTAAAACACAAAGAAGACCTTCAGAGGCTGTCTGTGTTTCAACATTGTGTCGTTGGTCGCCCGTTTGTCGTTAGTGAATGTATAAGCTTTCGCTTAAAGCTCTCTCATTCTTAAAACTCGATTAATGTGTTGCTTTCGGCTATTTCGACAGTTTTCTTCGGCCGAAAACTCCAATACATTTTTATTGCCACCCAACTTCATACTAATTGTTTTCGTCCGTCACAAAACATTCTGGACGATACAAACAAGTACGACATGTTGAAAATGATCTTCGTGGGGCCCACGAACTGTAAAATTGTTGGGTATCGAGGGATATTGTAGGATAGAAAAAGTGATTATACTAATTTATGCATTTTATTCGACTGCATTTTATGCGACGTCTAAATCAACGTCGCATTTCCGTCGAATTATGCGACACAGCTCGTCGCATAATTCGACAGCGTCGAATTAAATGCGACGCGTCGAATAAAATCAGTTTAGACGTTGCATTTCCGTCGGATAAAATTGGTCGCATTAAATGCGACGAATTAAATGCGACGGAACTTCGACGTCTAAACCAAGCCTCAGCTAGCCGGGCTGGGCTGGCTCGGCTCTCGTATAAACACACGGTGAAAACTAACAAGAAATAGTAAGCAAACACACGATAACGCCATTGGAGTACTGCCGAAATTATTGAACGTAAATCTCTAACGTTTCGGGCTAGCTCGAGTATTCGGGATGGCTCGCCTCCTATATAAACACTTCCTTAAGCCCGTTCTCCACTAGGCGAATTTGTTCGCGCGAATCGAATTCTCCGGCAATATGATTGGCAAGTAAGAAAATTGGCGCGAAAACTAGCAGCACCAACCAATTACATTGATCGGGTATTTCGATTCGATTCGCGCGAACAAATTCGCCTAGTGGAGAACGGGCTTAAGAGTTCAAGATAGTCAAATTTATCTTTCAAAGAAAAAAATTAGTAGCACTACCTGATCACTGCCAGTGGTCTTCGGTTTAGATGTTTCCTTGAAGCTTTCCAACTGATGTTGTAATTTTCTGGTAAAGAAATAAAAAAAAATCAACAAGATAAGATGACAAGTCACAGTCATTCAACAACATAAAATGCACGGCAGCGTTAGGGCCAGGTAAAATAAGAAACTAATAGCACGAGGACAAAGACAAGTATAATTTTTTCATATGCCTTGAAAAGAAGATTTCGTGCCCAATTGGACTGTCAGAACAATAGTTTATACCGCTCCTGTGTCACATGCACAATCTACAGTCAACTCACGCATTGCGGGCACCTCGCTATTCCGGACACCTCAGTATTATTAACACGCCACTACTACGGACACCTCACTATTACTAACACGCCACTATTGAGGACACCTCACTATTGCGAACACGCCACTATTAAGGACATCTCACTATTACGAACACGCCACTATTAAGGACATCTCACTATTACGAACACGCCGCTATTAAGGACATCTCACTATTACCAACACGCCACTATTAAGGACACCTCACTATTACGAACACGCCACTATTAAGGACACCTCACTATTACGAACACGCCACTATTAAGGACATCTCACTATTACGAACACGCCACTATTAAGGACATCTCACTATTACCAACACGCCACTATTAAGGACACCTCACTATTACGAACACGCCACTATTAAGGACATCTCACTATTACCAACACGCCACTATTAAGGACATCTCACTATTACGAACACGCCACTATTAAGGACATCTCACTATTACGAACACGCCACTATTAAGGACATGCACCTCACTATTACGAACACGCCACTATTAAGGACATCTCACTATTACCAACACGCCACTATTAAGGACATCTCACTATTACGAACACGCCACTATTAAGGACACCTCACTATTACGAACACGCCACTATTAAGGACATCTCACTATTGCGAACACGCCACTATTAAGGACACCTCACTATTGCGAACACGCCACTGTTAAGGACATCTCACTATTACGAACACGCCTATTACGGACACCTCAGTATTACCAACACGCCACTATTAAGGACACCTCACTACTGCGAACACGCCACTATTAAGGACACCTCGCTATTACGAACACGCCACAATTAAGGACACCTCGCTATTACTAACACGCCACTATTAAGGACATCTCACTATTACGAACACGCCACTATTAAGGACATCTCACTATTACGAACACGCCACTATTAAGGACATCTCACTATTACGAACACGCCTATTACGGACACCTCACTATTACAAACACCTCGCTATTACGGACACGCCACTATTACGGATATCGAAATATGGTATAGTAGATTAATACTGCCGAAACAGAGAACGTAAGTGGTCTAACGTTTCGAGCGAAGGCCCATCACTATTACGGATACCTCGTTATTACGGACACCTCGCTATTATACGTGCATGTACTATTACGGACACGCCACTATTACGGACACCTCACACACACCTCGCTATTACGGACACCCCACTATTATGGACATCTCAGACACACCTCACTATTACGGAGACCTCACTATTATGGAACACCTCACTATTACGGACACCCCACTATTACGGACACCCCACCATTACGAACACCCCACTATTACAGACACCTCACACACACCTCACTATTAAGGACACACCATTATTACGGACACCTCGCACACACCTCACAATTACAGACATCCCACTATTACGGACACCGGACTATTACGGACACCTCGTTATTATACAGACATCTCGGTGATCTCGCTATTACGGACACCCCACTTTTGGGGACACCTCGCTATTATGGACATATTGGCGATCTCGCTATTACGGACACCTTGCTATTACGGACAGCCCGCTCACTATTGCGCTTAACAGACAAGAACCGGCCCTCCGCAACAGTTATAAAGGTTTTAATTAAAATAATACGGATGGTCGCTATTACAGCATTACGAACACACGTTCATTCCCAACAGACTGAAATGTCAAAACTGCAAAACACCACATAGACATCAGTTGCATACTTGCATTTATAAACGAAAAGGAACAGAGCATTGGTTGAGCGTTTGGTATACATTCTTTAATCTCCCTGTTTATGGTTGATAAATTCAAAGCTCATTGCGTTACACAACTTACTTTTGAACTGTTCCTTCAGGAAATGTAGATCCTGTTGAAAACTAAATAAAAAGTGAGTTGGGAGAATTCGAAAATTTAGGTGAACTGCAGCTGTAGGTGAAGGTTTACACATAAACACTTTTAAACTCTCCATTTTATTTTATGAAAATAAGACTACAAAAGGTAACACTAATAATTAATAACTATAATAAGAATAGTGTCCCACACCTTTTTTAGTCATTAGCAGCGGTGTTTAGAAAAACACGGTAATTTACCAACGATATAGTAGCGTGCGTATATATATATTTAGCATTTGCCAAACACGGGTGCGATTTTTTATTAATCCTTCTTGAACAGTGTTATTTCCTATACAAATAAACTGTGGAAAATAATAAAAAAAGAGACAAAATCATACCTCAGAACCAATTATGGTATCAAGCTGCCACGAATGAAGCTATGCATGCAAGATTGAAAAGACAGCGTAAGTTATATTACAATACATAAAAATAGGTCCATCATCTAATCAGTAGTTGGAAATGGACAATTATACAGATTCGGCCAATTTACATCAACGTTTACTTCCATGCATAGTCACTCAAAGTATGTATGGTCTGCATGGAAACTCAGCTAAAGTCTTTGTTGTATCTTTTTGTTCGCCTTTATGCATTTTTGTACACGGTGCACGGTCACTGAACCCATTGTATTTTAGTATAATGAACGAATTATCCAATAGTAACGTTTCAGTTCAATCACTCAACCGTGCTATTTAAATATTAATAAACTTAAAACAAAGGATGTGTACGGTGTAAGGTACGGTTCAACACAAAATCACAGCTTCCAGACCATATCTCCATTGACTTTGTTCCATGCATTGCTCTTCTATATATAAGTACCTTATTTCCTCTGTGAAGCCCCCATCCTTTATTAATAAGTCTCCGCTACTACGCGGTGAAAATATAAACAAGCCGCACCTCTATTACGTGTAGTACCCTTCTATTAACACACACACCCTTAAAAAAGTACTTTAACAATCAGTTTTATTCGCGTGTTTCTCAGATATTCGTCGTTTGTCAAACGGTGACACGACGTAGGTTGCTAGTTTTTTATTAAAGTATATAGTATACCATAGTGGACTTATATACCAAACAGTTCAACTTCCATTCATTATTTTTTCTCGATATGTTTTCTCTTATGGTTTTAAACGCAAATTTCACTTGAACACTCTCGCGTGGTCTTGTCGACAGAATGACCGCGTATACAATCAGTCATTATGTCACGCTAGTGAAGTCAGGATTTTCGTATATCACGTCAAACTGAGTCCTCTACGTTGTCTGTTACCCTTTGACCGTGTCATTACCAGAAATTTGGGTCATTTGTGCCACTGCTCTCGGTCAGCGGCTATATTCGCCTAATAATATAATTATGTATTCTAGAATTTCTATGAGTGTGATTCTACTGTATTCTAGTGTTTCTCATTATTCAGGTTATTGAGTTCTTTAGAAATTCGCCTAAATCGTGCACAATAAGGACTGTGAAATCAAGCAAGTTCAAACGCTTTTGGAAGTACTATGCTAGAGACAAATGAGGACCTTTATGTGCTCTCGAAGTAGACTGACTCACGCCGAATGCAACGCGAGTCGGGCGCTTCGCATCGCCCGTAACGTTGTTGATCAATTTGGCCAATTTCTAGGACCTGTTTGCAAAGATTACTATGGCTAACACTATGGATAGTGGCGCTTTCAGTGCAAAAATAAGACGAGCTAGGGAAGTACTTTGACGTCGAAGTAAGCAAATGTTTTTTAGTTATAACTGTTCCTTAGTCCATGCTGAAGTCAAATGGAGTCGGGCAAAGAAGAAATATGTCACCGTTTAAGCAAAATTTGAATTATTATGTGCTCTCCTTATTATTTACTGTTGAGAATCTCCATTATTATGGTCCTTAATACGCACGCGCGCCACCATCTTGTCCCAAATTTCTGGTAATGTAGAGAATAGTTTGTGAGGAAACTGAAAGCTACGTAATATAGATGATTTCACTTTCCTCCCCAGAACAAGGCGCCTGGGTCAGGCGTTCACTCGGGCTACTAGCAAAGTGCGGAAATCTCCTCCGCAGAGTGGGAGTGGGCCGAGGGCCCGAGGAAGATCAGATCGAAGGCTGAATATGGTGCATACTTCACAGTGGCGAACATATTTACGATCACGACAGTAGCCACATATGATCGCTATTAAACTACAAAGTCAGCCAGTCTATTTTGAAATCTACCAACAACGTGCAAGAACACCTTGATCAAAAGGCAAAGCTGTTCAACGTTTTGTCCAAGTTACTCTAAAAGCGAAAGGAGCAAAGAACTTACAACATGTCTCGCCTCCACCAGAAGCGTGAATAGTAGCGGAAGCAGAAAATGCAAAATCGTGACACCCAAAAAAAAAAAACAAGCCGAAAGCCTACCATAGGTAGCCCGAGTAATTAGCGTTCCAGTTCTAGAAAATTGAGTTCACTGGCTTAGCCTTATTCGGTTTTGGTCTTGCTGTTTGATGCCAGTACCATAGTCTAAATTCATGCCCTGAAGCGTAATATTAGGGGGTGTTTATATGAGGCCGGCCTAAATTCGGACCGGCCTGAATTTTGCATTTTGTTTTTTTTTTGTTTACATGAGGCCGGCCTTGAAACTATACAGGCTTGGTTTCGCTGTTGCTTCAAGATTTGTGTCAATTACCTTACAGCTCGTGACCATCGGAGAATCATTATTTTATGTGGATTTGACACCATGCAATCTCATTTAAAACAACGTATTGAGTTTGAGAGGCGAAAGTGCTTCAGTTCGGTCTAGCAGGCGACATGAGATTAGGCCGGCGTGAACTGAATCTTACAGTAGGCCTTAGATATTTTTTAAATCAATGGATAAAATTAGAATTTGATATCATATTTGAGCAGATCTTGACGGATGCATTCTAAAAATACAAAACTTTACATTTTTTTCTGTACTCTAATAAAAGTTATACAATGCTCATTAATCATACTTTCAATGATGGCCACTTTTTTTTGTCCACCCCCTGTTTAGGATTTTTACTCGGGCTATCTGTGGTAGGCCCGAGTATTAAATTCGGCTCTGTGTCTTTTCTATTTGTACGCTGTGTCGTAAATCAACATGATCTCTTACCAAAATTAAGCGTATATCTTAATTGTAAAATAGGGCTCGAATTAAGACATGGCCTTAATTTTAAAATAGGGCTCAAATTAAGACATGGCCTTAATTTATCTGTCCCACAAGCGGGATGTTAAACTTGAACACATAAAGCTAAAAATCCTAGAGGGGCGTTGTGGTCGGGGTCTGAGAGGTGGGACTTTTTTCCGGAGGGTTATGATTAGGCTTATGGCTACCGGAGGGTTGTGATTAGGCTTAGGGCTACCGGGCGGTTGTGGTTAGGTTTACGGTTTCCGGGGGGTTGTGGTTAGGTTTAGGGTTTACGGGGGGTTGTGGTTAGGGGTTGGGGGTATGGGGGAGAGTTTTCATTTAAAATTAAGGATTATCCTTAATTCTAGGCGAGTTGACAATTAAGGATAATCCTTAATTTTGGATGTGAGGTCGACCTGCGTAAATCTGCATGCGTTCGGTTCCTCGACCCAGTGTTCTTTGGTGGTGCGTCACTCGCATGTCGATCGACATCGAAATTTCCTCTGCTCATGCTGCTAGGTTTCAAGATTTATAGACCTTATTCAAAAATGGCCGCCGAATTAAAATTCTTTTATATACATATAAATTAGCCCTTATGAACTCGTTTTCATGTATGAAATTCAAAAGAATTTTTACTTTAAAACGAGGTCATAAGGGCTAATTTATATGCACATAAAAGAATTCTAATTCGGCGGCCATTTTTGAATAAGGTCTATACAGCCAACTAAGGCAAATGTCTTTGTTTTGTTTTTTCTTTGTCTTTGTCTTTGTTTATAAAATAATTATCACACATATGAAGACAATCTGAATAGTTTTCCAAAGACATTCTTCTAGCCCGAGTAAACGCCTAAGCAGCTGGCGTCTTGTTAATTGTAAATACCGTATTTCCTATTTTTTTCTCCAGTGCTTCCGGACTGGGGACTTATTAGAAGGGGGGGGGGGGGGGCTAATTAGAGGCTGGGGACTTAATAAATTTTCACGTTCTTTAGAAATTCATAATTGTTTATTCATATTTTTACAGCTGCACAATGTCTTTCAACTGTTCGCCAGGAGCTAAATATAATAAAGTTCAGCAATTTTATATAACGACTAATTTCCCTAAATAGAGGAAATACGGTATTGTTCTGATGCTTAAATATATCGGCTTTCAATTTATAAATTAACGTTATTCTTCATAAAACGTCGCAAGTGCACGTATTTCTATATTGATTTTACTTCATAAAAATCCCCATAGGGGTGGGGGCTTAATAGAGGCTGGGGGCTTAATTTTTTCATTGCTTCTGGACTGGGAGCTTATTATAAGGGGAAGCTAAATAGAGCTAGGCTGAGGGCTAAATAGAGGAAATGCGGTAAATAATTTTATTCAATATTGGGAAATGGCGAACATGTATAATAAGAATCATACTGCTTGTTACATTGTAACTTCATAAACAATACCTGCTGCTGGAGATGCCTGACCTATTAAGAAAACAAATATTATATAAGTAAGCTGCTGCGTCGCCAATACTCAAAAATATAAGGTACTGCGTATAAGAGTGGTGGAGTGCTGTAATTTTAGGACAATTTTGGTCTTTTTTAAAATTGCAAAAATAGGGTGCCATATACATGTAGCCCCTTTGAAATGCGTTCAAAACTTAGATTAGAAATAATTACTATACTTATTATTTCATTGATATTGCCACTAATCACTAATGGAAACTAATAATCTTCTAAAATATTATTACGTTTAGCTAAATGTTTAAATGCCACTCATGTAATGAAGATTCTTCTTTTGTTACCAAGAACTCGTAACTTAAATGTTATTAGGGAGCTTAAAGTATATATGACCCGAAAGTTAAGTTTGTCTTATTTGAAAGAACACTCAAAATGACAGAGTTGCTTCGTTTTTTAGATATTTCAGTTTGTTTGACATGTAAATTTAACAAAATTACGTCACACCCGCATAAGGACTTATCGAAGAATGTTATATACCTCTGCTAATATCACACAAAATCACTTGGTAATTTACATGCTTGGTGTTCTGGGAGGAACACATGATTTCTCTGAAGTGATTTCGTTTGATAATAGCAGAGATGTATATAACCTTCGTCAATAAGTCATTATGCATGCGTGTGACATCATTTTGTTAAATTTGCATTTCAACAAACTGAAATGTTTTAAAAACGAAGCAAGTAAACGAAAATCTAAAAAATAAGTTACTCTGTCATTTTAAGTGTTCTTTCAAATAAGACAAACTTAATTTTCGGACGAAACTTGTTTTAGTTGAGTTTGACATCAAAAAATCGAAAGTCCTTTTAGAACTCTAAAGCTTTTGGACAGTGGCGCAACTACCTATTGGGAAGGGTGGGTAAACCCCACGGGCCCCGAGCAAAAGGAATTAATTAGGGGCCCCGAGCATTTTGTGACGAGATCGGTAGGTTCCATAGAACCCCCCTTTCTGATGGTTATAACTGCCCTCAAAATGCAGGAAATAGCGTTTCAGAGCATTAGAAAATCAAAAATTTCCTGGGGGAGCATTTCCCCGGACCCTTCTACTGGTTTGTCGCACATTCATGGCCCGCGACTTTCCCCTACAGTCTTGAGTCTTACACTGAAAATCTTCTCTTGGGGGGCGGCTTGACCGGGGGAGGTAAGGGATATTTACCCAAAAATTTTTTTGGCAAGAAGTGCCCTTATGTGCACTGATTTTTTACCCAATCCGCGGAGATTGGGTAAAATATCTGCGCGCAGGCTATGCGGAATGGAATGAATGCAGTTATGAATCTATTCAAATAATCTGCCCACTTTAACAGATTTTGAATCGGAGTGCGAGTGATTAGATTTTGCTCAAAAGTGCCCACATGCAAAGTGCAGGAAATGCAATTTCTGAGACCCTAGACCCTAGATTAAAAAATTTTCCGTGGGAGCGTGCCCTCGAACCCTCCTAGAAATGCGGTCACTAAATCGGAAAGGGCCCCTGAAATAATCAATCCCACAGGTCCCCAAATGTCTAGTTGCGCCACTGCTTTTGGATGTCGAAAAACATGTGTGATCATTACCACCGTAAATGATTCATGGTTTAATTCTGCTAGATACTTTTTTATTTAGATTTCCGTCGTCGTCCCAGCTTGCTTAAGTTCCCTATTGCCCTCTTTTAAGCCCCCTCCCCTCCAAAAACCAAGGTGGTTCATGATCAGTGAACTCCATTCTCCATATGATGCTGGGACTCTAACTTCAGTCATTAGCACGTTTCAAAAGTGAAGTCAGGATTTTTATATACGGAGTGGCTATAGGTCCGGTATCCGGAACTCGTTCAAGAAAAATTAAAGGTCCGGCAATCGGTTCCAGTACCAGCGCAGCTAGATTCCGATTACACGTAACTGTCGTAACACGTGTTTGCTTGTTGTCTTAATGCCTTTCCTTCTTCGATTCGCTCAGCTCAGCTGTGTCAACCAGTGTATACTCAAATACTGTTACTGAATGTGTGAAGGCATCGATCAACAAAGCTTCTTTTGCGTTATCAGAATGTTTTAATTCATATTAATAACCTTGAACCTAAGGTAAAACATTACATGAGCCGGCTATTCCGGCTAACTGAGCTAACTCTTGTCACGAAATTCTCTTATCTGTCGGTGGTCAAACCAACAGTACGATTATGACCAAACAAGTCCGGCTCATGTAAACAGCCCCTATAAAGAAACTGAATGTTTACATGGGAAGCGTGATGGTTTGCCTTAATTTGTCTCATTCCATCTATATAAAGGAAGTGGTTTCTAAACTGAAAGACAATAAATGTCGAATGTAAAAGGTAGACTGCTGCATAGGCAGTGTTTTCGATATGACAAAAGCAAGCCAAACATTTAGTAAAGAAATGCTGACGTTTTGAGCGACGGATAGTGCTAGTGGTCAGTGATAGAACAGAAATTCGCTATGTCCCACTCAGTGATCTCGCTACGTTTCAGACCACGCTGATGCGGATCGATTGCCGGACCTTTAGTTCTTGAATGAATTCCGGTTACCGGACCTATAGCCACTTCGTAAACGTCGGATTCAGTCCTCTACGCTTTCCGTTACCTTTTGACTGCGTAGAGCTTGTGAAGCGACGTAATATATAACTGACGTGTTTGAAGGTAAGCACAGTCGATTCGATCTCAGAGCGTTCTTGTGGCGATATTTCATATTATTATTTAGGCCGTTCTCTAATTTTAAGGAACTTTAAGTGAAGAACCAATCGAGGATAAGACTTTAATGTTGTATCCCTTATATATTTAGGCAATGGTATGGTCTCTGCATCTGTAAATTTCTAGGTTTTTTAGGTGGGTAATTTGTTAGCTCCAAATACCGAAGTCTTACTCATGACTTTGCTATTGCGATAGACCTCTACGTTTTAGCAGGAAGATAGGAAGTAACGCGTTAGAGCCTGGGTCCAAAACAGTATCTTGGCAACCGTTCACGTATGCTCAAAAAGAAATATCGAGTCAAACTCGTACCCAAGGGCCATTTGTGTGAAATGGGAGAATGCTGGCGAATAAAAACAAAATGGCGGGAACAAATGACCCTGGTGGAGAGGCTATCTCAGCCTCTGATTGGTCAAGAGCTTATTGCATAAATTAGATTGTTTGATTTTGTATTATTTTTAAAAAAAATTGTATTTTGGCTTTGTCAGGCTGGTCTTGCCCACGGCGCGGGAAATTATTTTAAACCATGCAATAATTAGGTGTAATTAGGTAAAGGACTGAGTTCTAATTTAAAAAATGCGCGATATACTGCGCATTTTGAGCTAGCCTCCACCAAGGTCATTTGTTCCCGCCATTTTGTTTTCATTCGCCATCTTGGCCCGGTTCCCTGAAAATGGCCCTGGGTACGAGATTGATAACGAGTTTGTTGGTAGAACTTGGCAGAGCCCACTTTCCCTCGAAGCCTGCGTAGGTCGGAAAGGGGCTCTGATTTGCAGGGTAGTGACCTACGTGATGACTCAAAAACTAGACTTCTGTCCAAAGGTTTCTGTTTTTGAATTTGGGGAAAATCTTTCAAAATGAAATTTTCTATGTCCGAACTGGGAATAGAAAAGAATGAGAAAAAATCCACCAGAAAAGAAAAAATCGTTGTTGGCGAGATGTGGCCTTTAACGTGTCTGTGAAGTGAAAATTTAAGGCACATAATCTAAATGACCAATTTCCAAACAATGAAATAAATGTGGCATGTACGTTTTGAGATATTAAGTACCAAAGTTGCCTTCCTGATGTTACAAAATAAGAAAAGACTGGGAACGAATATATAGGGAAGATGACGTATGCCGCTGGATTATTAATATTAAAATCTACTGTTGTTATGCATATACAGTTGTCCAACTGCATTCGTCATCAAGCACTCTAACCGAGCGATTATAATATCCGTCTTCAAAAATGGATAAAAAAATTTCAGTGAATGCTCCTGTCATGCTGATCTGTTCAAAATCGTTAAAACGTTTTTCGCTTCAAAAAGACACTTTCAACAAGTCACACATCATCTGACGAAATAGTTATAATTTACCTCTTTTGCCAAAGTCACAGACGATAATTTACTTTGTTTCTCTTCACTTTTAGCATCATTCTAAATAATTGAGAAGAAATTATTAGCGTAACTTCCAGTTGTACCAAACATAAATGGATGGTAAATATTGTGTGTCCAAAACAACCTCAATGGAAAAGTTTGACAAGATTCGACGAGCGTGCGATGGCTACCGGAAAACCTTAAAATTTAACCTTCAAAGCCGAAAAGTAAGGTGCCAACAACCATAGCGTGTAAATGTCTATACTATGTATCTATGCTTGTTTGCAGCTTGTAAGAAAGAATGCCATCAAAGATTTGTTTTGAGCGCGTTTACTGAAGTTGGCCGGCCGTCTATATACTGTAATAGCGGCGAAAAATGTTCTGAAATGAACACAACACAACACAACACAACACAACACAACACAACACAACACAACACAACACAACACAACACAACACAACACAACACAACACAACACAACACAACACAACACAACACAACACAACACAACACAACACAACACAATACAAATAAACACAACACAACACAACACAACACAACACAACACAACACAACACAACACAACACAACACAACACAACACAACACAACACAACACAACACAATACAAATAAACACAACACAACACAACACAACACAACACAACACAACACAATACAAATAAACAATTCAAAGAGGAAAGCAATATCCCAATCTGAGAAACAAAATTAGTTTATTATGGCAAGCAAACGTTAGCTTTGCTTCCTATTTCTTGCTGCAAAAGTTGGGGGTTCAATTCTACGCAGTTCGAGAAGCACGGGCTATCCTTGTAGCTGCGTTCCATTGGCCATATGTATGGAAAAATGACACCATTGTCATATAATAATAATAAAATTAATTAGTTTGTTCAATTAATACACTGAAGAAAATTAAGCCAGAGTTGGAAAAAAGCTGCGGGTATGCGGGTACCACCCAGAGGAAGGTTTACTTTAGTGAGGAAGGTTTAAAGTGAAAACACGTGAAACAACACATTCGGTAATCTGAGAAAGTTACAACTGACCAAGCAAGGTGTCGAGAAGAAAAGCGATTTGCAGCACTGGCATGCAGTGGCAGCAGTTACATGTGTGAGACATGTACGCTGATGTCTGCTGTGATGTCTGTATCTTCGCAGCAGTCGAGGGTAGTTAGTAGCTATTGTAGCATGCCAAAGCTAACCTATATAGAAAAACCTAGAAAACCAAGGTACTGTAAAAGTCACGCAGTATTTATGAACGTTACAAAACACAAAATTCTCGCTATATATTTTGAGGAACTTAAAAACCCATCCAGAGGAAGGTTGAATACTTTTTCCAACTCTGAATTAAGCCTACCTTGATTTTCTCCAGCTCTTCAGCCAATTCTTTCATTTCATGCTGAAGTCTCTGATACTTCTGTCCAGGAGTTTCGCTTGTGCACGATCTGTCACCAAGCTATTAAAACAACAGTATTGAAAAAAAATTGCATTTCTATTCTTAAATTGCCTACGAAACGAAAATTAAGTCTGTTTTATTTGAAAGAACACTTAAAATGATAGAGTAATATCTTTTGCAGTCTTTCGTTTCCTTGCTTCGTTGCTGAGATATTTCAGTTTGTTTGATATGCGAATTAAACATTTTGACGTCGCACGTGCAAAATGAGTTATCGAAAAAAGTTATATATATCTTTGCTATGGACAAATATAATCAGTTGAAAATCTACATGTTTAGTGTTCTAGGCGAAACACACGCACTTGCTTCCTTCGAATTATTTTGGTTTGATAATAGCAGACCTGGAAATAGTGGTGGATCCTGGGATCCTCGCTCCAGGAAAATATTTTGGTTGTAAGAAAGTTTTGGGTTGGCAAGTGCCAACGAACTTGGCCTGTGTTGTTTGTGAGGGCCTGGTCACACTGCACTTTGAGATCGATCCAAGTCCAATCTGAGGAAAAGCAAACCCAGTGTGAACAGCCAAATAAAACTTGAGATCGATCTCAGATCTCAGTGCTAACATGCCCTATGGGCTTGAGATTGACATGCCCTAAGTCAATCCATCAGCTCACTTGCGAGCCCACAGTAGTTTGGCCTGCAGTATATATTGCTTTTGCTTGAATTACACGAAGTAAGGAAGCTTGGTAATGTCCAGTGAGTGACTCTACGTTTCACATGTATATATTCACTGTGTTAAGGTCTTCGTATAGGTTTTCAGGGTCATTTCTGTAAAGCGCTCTCAATTCGTCAGAATTTATGCCACAAAAATAAAATAGATATCGTTAGAAAGCTATGAATTTGTAGAATACAATGGTGTCATTGGTTTCGCGATAAACACAAACCGTTAATAGTTGTGAATTTTTTAATTAAAACCAGAGGGCTTCACTCTGGACGACTCGAGTAAAAAGCGTTTTATTTTGTTCAAAATCTTTTTTTGTACTTTGATTCCGAGATAAATTTCCAGCAAAACGGTGTCAGCGTTTTTTGATATGTCGATTTTTGCCGATTTTATTGACGACCAAAGTTAAAAATGCTGTTTTTCGACCAACATTCGGACAAAATAAGTCATCAATTCGAAACCAGGCAATAAATAGCCCTTATTATACAGCTGCATTAAAAAGTGTCCAAATAACGCTAAAAATGCGTACAAATATACAGCGATATTTGGATAGTTAGTTATTTGGATAGTAGAAAACCGGTTTGACAGATTTTTTTAGCCAATTTATCACTCGGGAACTACTTCATGTATGCTTATTATTTTGTCCTGGTGCACGTCACGCTACTTCTCTGGCCTTTTTAGAGTTTTCTTTTTCCATAAAAATTTGTTGATCAGAGCAGTTGTAAAATAAATCTCTTATTAGATGTTTTGGTGTGTAGTATCGCTGTATATTTTTACTCGTTGTTTGTATTTTGACTCGCCCTGCGGGCTCGTCATAATACGGCACAACTCGTAAAAATATACAGCGATACTACACACCAAAACATCTAATAAGATATATTTAAGTGATGAAATATCAAAATATTAATTCAATTCAATGGATTTCGATAGGCACAGCTTTCTTAATGATTGTTTTAGTCCTGCTAAATGTAGTGTGACCCCCGTGTATTCAAAGAAATTATTTGGTCCTTAGCGTAGGATCCAAGAAAGGTTGGAACTATTTCCAGGTCTGGATAATAGCAAAGATATACTAGAACTTTTTTCGATAACTCATTATGCACATGTGACGTCAAAATGTTTAATATGCATATAAAACAAACTGAAATATCTCAAGAACGAAGCAAGGAAACGAAAAACTTAAAAAAGATGTTACTCTATCATTTTAAGTGGGTTTTTTTCAATAAGACAAACTTAAAGGACAAAAATTAAGTTTGTCTAATTTGAAAGAACTCATAAGATTGTAATAAAAATATCTTTTACAATTTTTTCGTATCTTTCTTCGTTTTCAAGATATTTAAATTTTTTAAAGTGCACATGAAACGAAAATTAAGTTTGTCTTATTTGAAAGCACACTTAAAATGATAGAGTAACATCTTTTGCAGTTTTTCGTTTCCTTGCTTCGTTCTTGAGATATTTCAGTTTGTTTGAAATGTAAATTAAACAACTTGACGTCACATGTGCATAACGAGTTATCAGAGGTTATATATCTTTGCTATTATCAAACATAATCACTTGAAAATTCTACATGTTTGGCGTTGTACAAAGGAAGTATTTGCGTGTGTTTCTCTCATTAAGTTTGGTTTGACAACAGCAAAGACATATAACCTTCTCTGATAACTCATTATGCACATCACATGTGACGTCAAACTGTTTAATTTACATTTCAAACAAACTGAAATATCTCAACAACGAAGCAAGGAAACGAAAAACTACAAAAGATGTTACTCTATCATTTTAAGCGTTCTATCAAATAAGACAAACTAATTTTCGCTTCACGTGCATTTTAATATGTAAATTAAAACCTGAAACCTGGCTAACTCCTAATATTCCTAACGGCCCAGTGTCTATTACTGATTACTCCATCGTACGAAAAGACCGTGGAGGCGACAAGCGTGGTGGGGGTGTGTGTGCATTTGTCAAGTCTAATATGCCTTTTTCCCTCCTCTCAGAATTGAGTAATCCTGAAATTGAATGTCTGTGGCTTAAACTTCGCCCCCACCATCTCCCCCGCGAACTGTCCTGTATAATCGCTGCAGTCATTTACCACCCACCTCAAGCGGACAACAACATCTTGCAAGACTATCTTATTTCAACTATTGACCGTTTATTAGCGAAACAACCAAACGCTGGGATTATGTTAATGGGAGATTTCAATCATTTCGATTACAAGTTTTTATGTTTTGTTCTCTAAAGCAACGCGTTAAGAAACCAACGCAAGGCTCAGCAATTTTAGATCTGATGTTAACCAACATGCATTATTGGTACAATGAGCCTGTCATTCTTCCAGCCATTGGCCTGTCAGATCATCAGTCAGTCCTTTGTACTCCTGCTCGTCAGGCTCACCGTCCAAATAAGTTTACTGAAAAGTCTGTACGTAGATTCAAAACGTCAGCTATGACGTCTCTTGGAAATTTCATTAATTCATTGAATTGGAACTACCTTTATCGTTTACCTTCTGGTCAAAACCAGTGTGATCTGTTGTACGACCTTTTACTCTTGGGTCTTAATACATTTTTACCCAAAGAAACAGTAAAGATCCACTCTAGGGATAAACCGTGGATTACGCCGGAACTGAAGAATCTTGTTCTCAACAGACAAAAAGCTCTTGCAGAAGGAAACACTAGCCAGTACAAACAACTTAGGAACGATGTAAACCGTGCGGTAAAACAAGCAAAATCCATCTACTTTAAGACTCAAGTAAACCATCTAAAAACTGCCAACCCTAGAAAATGGTTGGTGGAAAGCCGTAAAAAATTTAGCTGGTTACACCCCAGACAAACAAGTTCACTCTGTCGTTGTGGGAAACACTGTATTAGAGGGTGTTTCGCTAGCAAATGCAATTAATGAAGCATTTGTTGCTGTAAATAAGTCCATGCCACCCCTTTCCAACTTCGACAAACTGTCTGTTGAAACATCTTCCGAGTATCACATTTCTATACGAGCCGTCGAACGCTGCTTAGAAGTAGTCAAAATTTCAAAGGCGCCTGGTCCAGATTCTATACCAAATTGGCTTCTAAAAAGATTTTCTTCTCAACTTGCAGCCCCTGTTGCATCCATCTTCAACGCATCTGTTAATCAAGCACAAGTGCCCCTTCAGTGGAAAGAAGCTGACGTAATTCCTATACCGAAGACCCAACTTGTTCAAGACATTAATCAAGACCTTCGTCCAATATCTCTTACCCCAACCTTGTCGAAAATTTTGGAGTCTTTCCATGCTGATTGGATTCTTGATTGCATTTACCAGAAGATCGACCCCAAACAGTTTGGATCAATTCCTAGTTCCTCCGCCGTTGACGCGCTGATTAGCATGCTCCACTCTTTATATACTGATACTGACGGTAACGGAAAAACTGTACGTCTATTCCTGCGGGATTTCAGTAAAGCCTTCGACAGAATCAACTACAAAATTTTGATATCAAAAATGATAAAATTAGACATAAACAAGTCGCTAATCAATTGGGTAGTGGATTTCGTATCTGGAAGGAAGCAGCGTGTTAAAATATGCGGCGTCCTTTCAGACTGGTTGGAAGTTAGTGGTGGTGTGCCTCAGGGAACTGTGCTCGGACCTATATATACTTTTCTTAATCATGGTGAATGACTTGGCAATTCACCATGAACGACGATGGAAATTTGTAGATGATACATCAGTGTCTGAAATCATTAACAAAGGTGAGAAGGGGAAAATACAATCCCTAATAAATCAGATGAACCTTTGGTGTATAGAAAATGACATGAAGCTCAATCGTCTAAAGTGCAAAGACATGATCATCACCTTCGCCAAAGAATATCCAGATCTGGATCCAATTTTTGTTGAAGACCACGAACTCATCCCCGTTTCTTCGACTAAGATTCTTGGTGTTCACATTTCTGCCGACCTTAAATGGAATGTCCACATATCCCATATTCTGACTAAAGCCTCAAAGCGCCTCTATTTTCTGCGTTTGCTTAAACGGTCTGAAGTTGACTATGATTCACTCTTATCTGTTTACACCACTTGCATAAGATCTGTGCTGGAATACGCCTGTCAAACCTGGAATTTCGGTATTCCACGATATCTCTCTGAAGAAGTCGAACGTATCCAAAGAAGAGCTTTAAAAATAATTTATCCGCAACTATCTTATAAGCAGACTTTGGAAATCACCCATTTGCCAACTCTATCACAAAGACGGGATAACCTATGTAGATCACATTTTAATAAATTAATGAACCCTAATCATAAACTACATTATCTTCTTCCTGAGAAACGTAACAACAATCTTCGAAATAATGACAATTTTACGAACTTTCGTTTCCGCACTTCTCGTTTCAAAAATAGTTTTATCCCAAGTAGTGTAGTCCTTTTTAATGATACTTGAATTTTCTCCTAGTTTTATCTGTACATTTACTTAAATTTTAGAGTAGTCATTTTTAAATTTGTGAACTGAGCAATTCAGCTCTGTGAGCTGCAATTCGGTTTTTCCATATTAAAGTTAAAGTTAGGGGCACTTTAAACAAACTAAATTGTTATTACCAATACCCTTTAATTTTCGTTTCAATGCATAGGCGGCGGAAGATAGGTTTGGTAGGGGGGCTGAACTTCGAGTGCCGAAGGCGCGAGAAACCTCTAGGGGGGTCTTTTTTGAAATCTAGAGTCTCTGAAAATTTTGAAATCTAGAGTCTCTGAAATGGCATTTCCTGCGTTTTGGGGGAAGATTTTACAGTTATAAAACCCTACCGCCCACAACAATTTTTTCATTATTCTTCATTTTTTTTCGGCCTTTCTTAATTCTTGGCTCAGACGAAACTCTGAACGGCAATTCATTGTTCAAACTTTGAGAAACATTTCGATATGTCTCATTCATAATACTTTTGGTCAGCAGTCATCAAATGCTAATACGTGGAGTACTTCATGAAATGAGTTTTGAGCTAATATGGAATTTTCAAAATGCTGTATATCGAAGATGTATAAATATCCAACGTATAATCACCCTTACCTTCGGCGCATAGGCAGGAGGGCTCAGCCCCTCCCTTTTTTCCACTTTTACAAAGTTGGGTGGGGGGGGGGGGGGCAGGGGGGGCAGCCAGCCCCCCGGTTCCGCCGCCTATGTTTCATAGGCACTTTAAATAGTAACAGCCTTCAAAGAAAGTCAAAACTGAGGTCGGCAGAGAACTGCTGACCTAAATTCAATCCAGGTCGATCGGAACCTCTCGGCATTTTTTCTAAGATGACAGCCTGGTAAAAAAGCACAAGCTTCTACTGTATGTTAATTAATTCAACCAATTAGTATGGCACTTGTATGAACGGAAACGAAATTAAACGTCTTGGAAAGTATCTGTCATACATGTTTACCCTATTCCCCCGCATACAAACGTCTATTAGCTAAAATTTCGAATGTCAATTTCTTTTCAATTTTTCTTTTGAATTCTTTTTAATTTCGTTTATTGTCTTAGCTTTTGGGCAATTCCATGCTAATGGTGACATTCATAAAAAAATAATGTTGTTAGGAACTTTAAAATAGTTATTTTGATAGCATACATATTCAGGGCCAATAGGAAAGTCAATTTGGATCGAATACTGTCATTGATTGCTTCAGCGATCTGTTCAGTCATTTGTTATCTCAGTTGCCAATATTTTTAAGCCTGCAGAGAGAAATAATCAGCTACTATTTTCTCCTATATGTTCATTCAATTGTTTTTACCAGGTGGTGTGGAATATCTGCCCAAGTCAAACTCTTCAATTCTTCAATAAAGAGAATTGTAATCTTACATTGTAATCACTACAGGCATTGATTTTTATGTCTGAGAGGCAATTAGACACGTTTATGGACTGGTTTATAAAGAACACAAAAGATGTAACATGAGTAAGTAACATGAGTCACAGACATTATGTAACTGTTCTACCTATTGTCATTTAAAATTCAACTAATTTTTATGCAAATAATTTGTCTACCATAAAGTCTCTAAATTCAAGATAGATTCTATTTTCTCCCACTTATAATTTCCGAAGAAAATTCAGAAAAAGTTAAGTTAATTTTGGGTGATGTCACTTTGGCATAACATGAGTCACACACTACTCTATTGCCCTAATTAGTGGCATTGTACAATTAAATATTCCATCCTCATCATTATTCAATACCTCAGGACCTTAGGTGTTTACAGATAATAGTTGAATGTTAAAATAAATTAATCACTAAACTAGATCGGAATTGATCCATTGTTTTTGTTCAAAATGTAACATGAGTCATCATGGAATTGCCCTTTTGTATATTTTCAATAAAATTAAAAAAGCTGACAATGACGTCAATACTGCAAGGGTATATTTAACAAATAGATTCCGTTTTGCCGTTGTCTGTTCAGTTATAGATGCACAGATGACGTCACAACGTGGTAAGAACAAAAAAGTGGCCCACGAGACGCAGTCGAGTCACTGATGTTCTTACCACGTTGTGACGTCTTCTGTTCATCTATAACTGAACAGACAACAAAAAAATGGAATCTATTTGTTTTATACAATATAAAAATTACACAATACGTCTTGCCGGATTTTGGGGCATGAAGAAAGAAAAAAGCAAGTCAGCTGACGTGATCTGACGTGATCCATGTGTCTGTCCTCTAATAGATCATGGGCAACAACCTATGAAAACACGCATAGCAACCAGGGTATTGTATAAAGTAATATAGATAGATGCATGCGTCTCTGTAAAAATTCGCGTATGGACGCGCCTCCCACAAATGGACCAATAAATTAGCCATTAGGGAACATTTTATGGCTATACACAGTCTGAAACATATGAATTATGTTACATAACAGGCCATCATACAGTACTATACCTATACAGTATACAAGAGAATTTGGACTCTTTGGACCATTGAAAGAATCAATGCTGTAGTAACCACACCCCGCAAAATTAAATGAAACAGTGAACTTGAAATTCCATGTGAATAACAGGTGAAAGCATCAAGAACTAATACGATTCAAGCAGAGTGTGTTATACCGTAAAGTTCCGAATGTAACGACCCTCGTTACTTTCGAAATTAGCAGCCTTTAGGATCGCTATTTTTGGGGGGTCGCTACTTTAGGGGAGTCGTTACTTTAGGGGGGTCGCTACTTTAGGTTTAGGGGAGTCGCTACTTTAGGGGGTCGTTATTTTAGGGGGGTCGTTGCTTTAGGGGGTCGTTACTTTAGGGGGGTCGTTACTTTAGGTTTAGGGGAGTCGCTGCTTTAGGGGGTCGTTACTTTAGGGGGGTCGTTACTTTAGGTTTAGGGGAGTCGCTGCTTTAGGGGGTCGTTACTTTAGGGGGTTCGTTACTTTAGGTTTAGGGGAGTCGCTGCTTTAGGGGAGTCGCTGCTTTAGGGGGGTCGTTACTTTAGGGGGGCCGTTGCTTTAGGGGGTCGTTACTTTAGGTTTAGGGGAATCGCTGCTTTAGGGGGGTCGCTACTTTAGGGGGGTCGCTACTTTAGGGAGGTCGCTACTTTCGGGGGGTCATTACTTTAGGTTTAGGGGGTCGCTACTTTCGGGGGATCACTACTTTTGGGGGGGTCGTTACTTTAGGGGCGTCGCTACTTTCGGGGGGTCGCTACTTTCGGGGGGTCGTTACTTTAGGTTTAGGGGGTCGCTACTTATATAAAAGACGCAAATTAGTTTTACTATCAACAATTGTTGCTAAAACAGGATTTATTTGTGTGTATTACTACTTTCAGGGAATCACTAGTTTCAGAGCTTTACGGTAAAAGAATAGGTTTGGCAATTTACCAATTAAAGGTAGGTGTATTATTATTAAAAAATACAGTATTCTAAAGCGCATGCACCAATTTCTGGTTACTAGCACATGCGCCTTTATCCAGGCTGCTGCAAGCGGGGTGGGGTGATGTTGCTGTTGTATTTTACCACAGAGTTTAGGTTTTCTTTCTTCAAAGAAATTAAAACTAGATTAAGCTAGGCAAAAGTTTGCAGTCTTCTGAGTTCTGAAGTTTTGGAGTGCTGTAGTACACTATTTTCATTGAAAATTACATCATGAAAGCCCACGAGGCGCTCTACCCGAATATGCAGGTTTCATCACGTGACACCCAAAAATGTGGGTGTGTATAATGTATATAACATGTATAACAGTATATGCAAGTAAAAATAAAAGTTTAAAAAAGTAAAAATAAAACATGAAGAAAAACCTTGTGCCAAATTTAATGAACTGTAAGACTCACAATTTCATATTCTCCTTTAGTTTCATATCCTCTCATTTTGGGTACTCCATTGTGATCAGAAAAATCTGTTGTCAAACATAAATTAACAAATAAATTATTATAATTTATTATACAGATTGGACCTCCACTGACAGACTGAATTTTACAAGTCTACAGAACTTGTACTGTACAGTGTATAATGTACTGCACTGTACTGTACTGTACTGTACTGTACTGTACTGTACTGTACTATACTGTACTGTACTGTACTGTACTGTACTGTACTGTACTGTACTGTACTGTACTGTACTGTACTGCACTGTACTGCACTCTACTGTACTGTACTGCACTGCACTGTACTGCACTGTACTGTACTGTACTGTACTGTACTGTACTGTACTGTACTGTACTGTACTGTACTGTACTGTACTGTACTGTACTGTACTGTACTGTACTGTACTGCACTGTACAGTGCTGCACTCTACTGCACTCTACTGCACTGCACTGCACTGCACTGCACTGTACTGTACTGTACTGTACTCCGATAAGAGGCGCATAATACATATGTCATAAATTTGTATGAGTAATAAGTTAATTAACCGTTCACATGTACACGACCGCAACACACGTAACCGTGCACTTCTACAAATCCCACTCCATAGAACTACCTCAGGACAACGAAGTTTCCGCTACAGAGCAGTTACAATCTGGAATAATTTAGAAAGTAGCCTTAAACAGGTTATATCAATACACAGTTTCAAGAAGAACATAAAAAAGCAAATGTTTAATGAATTCTTAGTTTCTTAGACATTCCATCAAGCCGCGTTTTATATCAATTTTTAGAAGTATCATAATTCTGTTCATATTTTAGATATCATATTTATAGAATACTGTATATAGTATTATTAACTAAATTTTTGCGTTTTATTACGTATACGAATGTAATTAGTTGTTGAAAAGCCCTCTGGGGAACTCCTAATAAAATATGTACTGTATGTATGTATGTATGTATGTATGTATGTATGTATGTATGTATGTATGTATGTATGTATGTATGTATGTATGTACTGTACTGTACTGTACTGCACTGTACTGCACTCTACTGTACTGTACTGTACTGTACTGTACTGTACTGTACTGTACTGTACTGTACTGTACTGTACTGTACTGTACTGTACTGTACTGTACTGTACTGTACTGTACTGTACTGTACTGTACTGTACTGTACTGTACTGTACTGTACTGTACTGTACTGTACTGTACTGTACTGCACTCTACTGTACCAGTACTTTACTGTACTGTTAATTGTATTGTACTGTACTGCACTGCACTGCACTGCACTGCACTGCACTGCACTGCACTGCACTGCACTGCACTGCACTGTACTGTACTGTACTGTACTGTACTGTACTGTACTGTACTGTACTGTACTGTACTGTACTGTACTGTACTGTACTGTACTGTACTGCACTCTACTGTACCAGTACTTTACTGTACTGTTAATTGTATTGTACTGTACTGCACTGCACTGCACTGTACTGTACTGTACTGTACTGTACTGTACTGTACTGTACTGTACTGTACTGTACTGTACTGTACTGTACTGTACTGCACTGTACAGTGCTGCACTGTACTGCACTCTACTGCACTGCACTGCACTGCACTGTACTGTACTGTACTGTACTGTACTGTACTGTACTGTACTGTACTGTACTGTACTGTACTGTACTCCGATAAGAGGCGCATAATACATATGTCATAAATTTGTATGAGTAATAAGTTAATTAACCGTTCACATGTACACGACCGCAACACACGTAACCGTGCACTTCTACAAATCCCACTCCATAGAACTACCTCAGGACAACGAAGTTTCCGCTACAGAGCAGTTACAATCTGGAATAATTTAGAAAGTAGCCTTAAACAGGTTATATCAATACACAGTTTCAAGAAGAACATAAAAAAGCAAATGTTTAATGAATTCTTAGTTTCTTAGACATTCCATCAAGCCGCGTTTTATATCAATTTTTAGAAGTATCATAATTCTGTTCATATTTTAGATATCATATTTATAGAATACTGTATATAGTATTATTAACTAAATTTTTGCGTTTTATTACGTATACGAATGTAATTAGTTGTTGAAAAGCCCTTTGGGGAACTCCTAATAAAATATGTACTGTATGTATGTATGTATGTACTGTACTGTACTGTACTGCACTGTACTGTACTGTACTGTACTGTACTGTACTGTACTGTACTGTACTGTACTGTACTGTACTGTACTGTACTGTACTGTACTGTACTGTACTGTACTGTACTGTACTGCACTCTACTGTACCAGTACTTTACTGTACTGTTAATTGTATTGTACTGTTAATTGTATTGTACTGTACTGCACTGCACTGCACTGCACTGTACTGTACTGTACTGTACTGTACTGTACTGTACTGTACTGTACTGTACTGTACTGTACTGTACTGTACTGTACTGTACTGTACTGTACTGTACTGTACTGTACTGTACTGTACTGTACTGTACTGCACTGCACTCTACTGTACTGTACTGCACTCTACTGTACCAGTACTTTACTGTACTGTTAATTGTACTGTACTGCACTGCACTGCACTGTACTGTACTGTACTGCACTGTACTGTACTGTACTGTACTGTACTGCACTGTACTGTACTGTAATGTACTGTACTGTACTGTGCTGCACTCTACTGTACCAGTACTTTACTGCACTGTTAACTGTACTGTACTGCACTGCACTGCACTGCACTGCACTGCACTGTACTGTACTGTACTGTACTGTACTGTACTGTACTGTACTGTACTGTACTGTACTTCCAGCCAAAAAGCTTTGATGTTGTATTTTGGCAAGTAGTATATGGTACTAGTTCCAGTTTGGTTTACAGTGCTAAAGTCAACTGAAAAATGTTGACTTGAATGGGTTTTGAATTATTGCTCTGTCAGGGGGTTGTTTACATGAGGCCAGCCTGAACTCAGACTGGACTGACTTTAGGTTGGGTTTTTACTGTAGATATCTTTTCATGAGTCTGGCCTGAGATTTAGTTCATGCTGGGCCTAATCTCAGGTTGCCAGGCCAGCTTTCCATGTACAGTAAACAGAATCTAAGTCTTTCATGGCACCATGCCCGGGTATGGGCACTAATATAATGTGAACACATTTTCATAGTGCTCAAAGTAGTGCCCAAGCTTTTTACTCAGTCAATATTCCTTACAGTAATTCGAAGGCTTAAATCCACAAAATAGCTATGTTAAAGCCATGAAAAGCTTTCTGTGTGAACGCTTATCAGATCCAGGGTGCCATAAATGTGAACAAGTGGCCCATGCCCAAGCACTGTACCCAGGCAGCTACAGTAGTCAAAAAAACCCAGAGGGTAAGGTGCCACTGCCTATAGTAATGCATGTACAATAATTCATTCTTCAACTTACTGCATCTTGATGAAAATACTGCATAGTATATTCATAAATGGAAATAAATTATCAGCTTTGCTGGTTACAATACTAATGGACCCCAAGGTATTATATACTCATTTCTGGAAATTTAAGTTTATGTTATGGTGGTTTACTTTATGCTACAATATTACCATCCAAATAGTGTAATAAAAGTAGCGTGCAGCGTATAGGCAGTGTAGAAACAACAATCGAAATATAGTAAGGTTAGATATACTGCCGAAACAGAGAACGTAGGAGTCTGATGTTTCAAGCGAAGGCCCTTCGCAGTGGCGGATACAGGATTTTTGCAAGAGGGGTGACTATAAGGTACTCAGTTGTTTCTTTCACAATATTTAACAAGGGCGCGCGAGGAGGGGGGACAGGCAATACTTACTACGTGGTGGCAGGGGAGCGCCGAAGGTGCAACAAACTTCCAGGGGGCTCCGGGGGCATACTCCCCCGCAAAATTTTGAATTTTAGAGCCTCTGAAATAGCATTTCCTGCATTTTGAGGGGGATTTGAAAGAGTTTTGAAGGTTATAAATTACCAAACAAAATACCCAAATATATGAATACACCATATGTCGTCATTGTCGTGGACTCATGGGGATATGTTTTATAAGTTTATGTTCCGAAATTACTATGTATATTCAGATTTCAGATTGAGATTGTATACAATACGTCTATATAATCGTGATTCTTACTTGTTAAAATTGGGGTTTCAAATTTACAAGATATTAGCGTATCAAGATGTCCAATCTTATTGCAAACGGGAGAGGCCATAGCTACGGCCTGTATCAATAAGCATTGTTATACAATATAATTTATGCACGTTTTACACACGAGTAGTGTATCGCTGTATAATCCTGTATTGGTTGGGACAGGGAAGGGGGGTGACTAGTCACCCAGTCACCCCCCTCTGTATCCGCCCCTGCTTCGTCAGAGAGAAATGTCAAAGGGCCTTCACTCGAAACGTTAGACTCCTAGGTTCTCTGTTTCGGCAGTATATCTAACCTTGCTATATTTCAAATATTACCATCCAACTGCTATGCCAGTACAATTAGACTACAGATAAAGCTAGCACTATTTTAATCACTGTTGATACTCATAAGCACAATATTTATGTTTATTATATAAAAATAATAGAGTGACTGTTTTATTGAATGATGTTTCCACCACTAATAAAAACGACAATCTCACATGTGTGATTATTTAAGACCGATAATCTCGCATGTGTCGATTATCACGGGATGCATTAGAGTTTACTGCTCTATTTTTGTTTGGAAATAGGACTATTTTTTTATATAATAAACAATACATGAATCCTTGAAAATATGAAATTTATTTCTCGTGTTGACCAAGATATCTCGATCACTCATTCACTTTGCTCAATAATGAGATATCTGGTCAACACTCGAAATAAATCTCATATTTCCACACATCCATGTATTATTCTCTATTTCTTTAGTCTTTTATTCATGTGGCAGGCTTAATACAAGCAAATCATTATATTTTATACATTATACCTGCATTATCTGAATCTAAGTATTTCCCTTTAAATTTGCTAAATGCTGCTTCTGTATCCACAGCTATACTTTCAATGTCTTCACTTTCAAATTCATCCTGATAATTAAATCACCAAAAATACCATATTAATAATACCATACAAAAAAACCCAATTCAATAACAAAACTTCTTTTTGATTCATGTACTGGCTAACTATATACAGAAATTAACCCTTTAACCCTTTATAGTCCATTGGCCACTTTAAGAATTTTATTCTGGCTAACGTCAGACGATTTTATTCAGCATATGGGAAGATCTTGGGCTATAAAGGGTTAAGCAACCATGTCGCACTATCTCCTTAACCTTTTATAGTCCATTGGCCACTTTAAGAATTTTATTCTGGCTAACACCAGACAATTTTATTCAGCATATGGGAAGGTCAAGATTGGGCTATACTGTAAAGGGTTAACTCCATGTCAGGAGGTCTTCGCTTGATGAGTAAAATTGTCTGGTGTTAGAGTAAAAAATAAAAAGTGCCAAATGGGACCAATGGGAATGAAAGGGTTAACTTTACATGTATATTTATTTATTTACTTTTATTGAAATGGATTTACATCCTCCTAAAAAAAACAGGTTTTGTACAATTGGGTGGTCAACCTGCATGCAGCCTGGAGACTTTCTAAATGTACTGCATGTGGCCTGCAAACTCTTTCTTTAAACCTTATTCACAAAAAATAGTGCTCTCATAATGCAGTAAGTCCCATTTCCAAGATCTTACAGTCACTTGCAACATACTTTTCACCAAGTTGGTTGGGAAGTTCAAAGTTCATTTTGAACTACACATTCAATTGGCTGCTAGGAACCAAATAGCCAATCAAATGTGTAATGTGTTCAATATGTTCAAAATGAGCTTTGAACTTCAAAAAATATCTGAGACAACAAATTCCTGCCCCCTGTTGGGCCCAGGTGACACCCAATTTGGTTCTGCCACCAGTAATTTAAAATCCTACATTGACCACTGCATGTGCACGGTGCACCCAACCAAAACTTTTCAAATTTACAATATATAGCCCTGGAAACAAAACAATTGACCACCCCTCAGGGCTTGAAATTTGCAGTTTCCCAATATCCACGGGATACTAGATTTTCGTTTTGGATACTAGAAAAGTCTTAACTTCAGTATCCAATGGGATACAAAAAAAATTTCAGTAGTGCACAGCCACAGAATCTGATGTAATGTAACGTAACGTCTTATAATGTAACATAACATCTTAGAATGTAATGACACGTAACATCTTAGAATGTAGCGTAATGTCTTATAATGTAGCATAACATCTTAGAATGTAGCTTAATGTCTTAGAATGTAACGTAACATCTTGCATTGTAACGTAACGTCTTATAATGTAACATAATGCATGTAGTGTGACAAACTGTTATACTGTAGTTAATTTTAGATTTTGCAAGTTGAGATGTTTAGTATTCAAAAGTGGGATACTAGATTTCAAGGAGGGATACCAAATTCAGAAACCTGGTATCCACTTGGATACTGCCGAAAATTGAAAATTTCAAGCCCTGCCCCTACTGCATGGTCTTTTTATTTCAGAGCTATCTGTGCCCCTGAAATAAAAAGGAATTAAAAAGGCATGACAGAGTACAAAACCAATTATACCTTTATACATGTACTACCATTTGAGTAATTCCATGCCATTTCAACACAGTCATGACACCCACCCTCTCCAAATTTCTTTATATTTTGCAGGCAGTAATTAACATTGTGTGGGAATAGTTTAAGTTCAAAATTTGAGCATCATAGCTGCAATAGTTTTTGAGATATCACAATGCGAAATATGGCCCGAAAAGCAAAAAAGTGGGCGTGGCCAGTGCCAAATTCACCACTACCGCATTTTACATTTTGACTTGTAACTTCATACCCGTACATGGTATATCCATCAAAATTTGCACAAGGATGTATTTGTATGTGGATATTTCAAAAATTGCACTTTCATCTTTGTATCTGCAACCAGTAATGTGTTATGGCACAGCAAAATGTCTAATTATGTGTTTCCGAAGACACGAAATATACATCATCTTTATTGGATAATTTTTTATGGAAGCCATACAGACACAACAGCGGTTTTTTCCCCAAATCATATCCACATGCTATTCTACTTTCAGGCAAAATTTGGTGATGGTTAGTTGCCTGCTTTTAAAATTAGAGCCATCTAAAGTTGTCGTATTTTCTAAAGAACTTTAATAGTACGTTTTGGATGTCTCTTAAGAATAAAGTACATTCATTGAGAAATGAGACCGCCAAATACCTTAATGTTTGATTCTATCCTTCTTTATTACCAGTACATTATGTTCTCCAGGAGTAACTGTTATTTCTTGTATCAAATTGCCTTCGATCAAAACCTATGCAGTAGATATCACTACTGTTTATCCATGAATGCGCATAAGACTTCTTGGTCTTTAGGATGCAGTTTGTACTGCCTCCCATTGACTGTTGTTGGAACACCAATGTTACAAATAATGTTCTCATCTGGAACCCAACAAGTATCATCTTTCACTGGCCAGAAATATGATCTTGCGATGCACTTTGGGTGCAATTAAACCTTATTTTTGCATCTCTTTGATCATTGTCAACTTCTTCAATCAAACCAATCCATTTTTCTTCATCATACAAGCATACAACAAAAGAAAGTACAATTGGTTCACTGGCAGGGGTAGATAAAAAATTAAATTGTAGTGCATAGTTTTGATCCATTGATATCCTTTTTGTACCAATGCAAGAAGCAGAAAGCGGAACAAAGTGATGGAAGCTGCGTGTTCCTGGTACAGTTTTGGCATTTGTGTAACGTGGCTCTAAAGTCGTTCTTGTAATTGCCATATCTGCCTGTGAAATGAAAATGAACTCAATGCCTTTGATTTCTTCTTTGCAGAATGTAAACACTTCTTGTGCTGAAAGTAATTGCTTGTCATATGGTCTTTGCAAACTTGCTCTTACTGCAAGTCTTTTGACTGTGCCACCTACACCATCGCACGGTGACTTACCATGGCTTGTTGCAAAGAAATTCCACTTGCAATCGATTCCAAAATCTTCTTTATGACAACAAAGATTTAGAAAACTCTTACAGTTTTTAACTATCCATGAACATTACTCATTATTCATTCGTATCCCCCATTTTTAAATATGTACTATTTAATAATAAAGAAGGATAGAATCAAACATTAAGGTATTTCGTGGTCTCATTTCTCAATGAATGTACTTTATTCTTAAGAGACATCCAAAACGTACTATTAAAGTTCTTTAGAAAATACGACAACTTTAGAGGGCTCTAATTTTAAAAGCAGGCCAAATTTTGCCTGAAGGTAGAATAGCATGTGAATATGATGTGGAAAAAAAATCACTGTTGTGTCTGTATGGCTTCCATAAAAATTTTTCCAATAACGAAGATGTATATTTCGTGTCTTCGGAAACACATAATTAGACTTTTTGCTGTGCTATAACAAATTACTGGTTGCAGATACAAAGATGAAAGTGCAATTTTTGAAATATCCACATACAAATACATCCTTGCACAAATTTTGATGGATATACCATGTACGGGTATGAAGTTGCAAGTCAAAATGTAAAAAGCAGTAGTGGTGCATTTGGCACTGGCCACACCCACTTTTTTCCATTTCGGGCCATATTTCGAATTGCGATATGTCAAAAACTATTGCAGCTATGATGCTCAAATTTTGGATTTAAACTATTCCCACATAATGTTAACTACCTGCGAAATATAAAGAAATTTGGAGAGGGTGGGTGTCAAATCATTTTTTTTTGTGTTGAAATGGCATGGAATTACTCATTTGTGATCAACCATTAGGTGTGAGAGTTACAGTAAAATATGTTTATTTCAAATGTGCAAGTTTAACTGGAAAATTTTGATATTTTAACAATAACCTGACGAATCACCCACCATTTCTTGACAGGTGATTGATTGGGGTATTGTTGAAATATCAAAATTTTCCAATTAAACTTGCATGTTTGAAACATAAGCAAATGCATTTGAACTCTTAGGCCTAGCAGTTGATTGCAACTGGTAGTACTGTAATTCCATAAACCTTAAGCCAAAAAAAGGTCTTCTGTTTCTGGTCAGTGCACGCGTCATCTTTTTTCTTGCGCATCGATACTTTTTTTTAACATTTTTAATATTAATTTTTTAACATTTCTAATATTAATTGACTACAAATGACACTAGTGGATATTAAATATTTGATCAGTCTAAACTCAACCAATGTTTCCTATGAAAACTGCTGGTATGTAACTTTGCAGGCACTGATTGAAGGCTTCATGTTTCAATCATGTGTTCATGCTACATGTTCAGTATACCATGTGACAAGTATATTATAAGAATACTCAACATGTTTCAGATGTCTGTTCAATCAAGGTTTGCCTTGGGAAAGAAAAAAAAGGAGGGGAAAAAACCCCGTGTCACCACATCGATTTTGGGCAAGTGCCCTGACCAGAAACAGAATATTTTCTTTTTTTTCCTTATTACAAAAGTGGAAAAGCTGATATTTCACCAACGTAACTAAAAATACTAAGTGGTATTTTTTTCTGTAAACACCTCCACCCCCACACAGTAACTAAGACAATCAGTAATACAGTAATGTCTCAATCAATTCCAAGTATGACCATCCCCCCCCCCCCCCCCCTCCCAGCATTTGATGGGCATTTGACATTTTTGCGTTACAGTGTAGAGTATTGCAAATGCCCCACCATGGGTTCAGCATAGCTGTACAAAATCCCCAGAGGGCTCTTGAAATTGATGCAAATGCCCCACCCATGGGAATTTAAAGAAGCAGATGTTTATATTGTCAGACAACTGAAGCGGCTGTGACCATCCATATTATTAAACATAAACATATATTTTTCTAAAATAAAGGCCAAGAACTACTTTCAAATGTCTCAACTAAGTTGCACAAATGGCACATCATTCATTCATTTCCCTCAAACTCCTGTAAATCTGCCATGATTGAAGGCAATCACATGTGCATCAGTGCATGGTGTATTGGCATATTTTATAATACGGTTAAAGAACGGTCAGTAGACTGACATGCATCATTTTTGGTACTTGTGAGTCAGTGGTATCTTTATGGCAAAAAAAAATGCCGGGGGCGGGGGGGCGGCATGGGCACGCTTGGAATTGATTGAGACATAATTATTAAAATTCTATACTGCATGAATTTATTTATATTTTATATTTATTTGATCCAAACATGAATCAGTCGCATATGGAGTAAAAAAGGCAGAAAATATTGCTATTGATGGCATAGATATTGTGACAAATACAAGAAAATACAAAAAAATAACATTTAACAATATTAGCTTATAAATTAGAAGCAAAAATTCACACCCGGCTTGATTTCCCTGATTCCTTGACCCCTCTCTCGTCTGCAGTTTCAAACACGTCAGGGGAATCGGTATCCTAGATTAAAACAAATATAAGATTTGTCTCTTGTGTCCTTTGTTGTGAATAGTTAGACTATCATGTGTATTTGAATACGTACAATGCCAGGCAAACCAGCGTACTTGGACGAATTCTGCTTCGCCTCCATTTTGAACATAACAAATGACGATTGTCTTCCGATATTTTCCGATGCTAGACGACGGCTGGCCAAAACATGATATGAAGGGTCATTTTTCGGTTGCAAGAAACGTAATTTACCTGCGGGGGGAGAGCAAGCGGCTGTACACAAGCTAGTCTGGCCCTGGCATTGGAGATATTTGGATCAGAACAGCTATATTGAGGACTTAGGAAGAATGCACAAATTTACTAATTTGCAGTGGCGTGATGGCAGGGGGGGGCCGGGGGGCCAAGAGCCCCCAAGCTGGGGCGCCAAAACTTAACAAAATAAACCTATTTCTTTGTATAGCTAAGATCTGAAATCTGTAATCTTTTATGTTTTCTATAATATTTTATAATCTTCAGAATTCTGTAAAACCTCACTCCAAAATGCAGGAAATGGCATATCAGAGACTCTAGATTTCAAAATTTTCCGGGGGAGCATGCCCCGCACCCCCTAGATGTTTGGCGCTACTTCGGTGTCGCCATTGAGAGAACCTGTTGTTTGTTGTAACATTATTGCTATTTGAGTTATTTTAAAACAAAAAATGTGGTCATTTATCAAATACAGTAATGTCTCTTTTTTTTCAGAGGGGCAGCCTGAAACTTGCCACCACGCCACTGCAAACTTGTATAATTTACGATTATTTTTTTCCAATTTTCCAGGAAAAGGAACAGGGATAACGTCCGGCCCCGTATTTTATTTACCGGATTTATTTACGCATAACCACTTGGGGTTGGAAGCTGAATGCCTGGTCCGGCCTCTCTTCGAGAAATTAAAATCTCAAATGTCGGTATTGGATCGTATTAAAATGAGGGTATTGGATTATTTATACAATACTGTGATTCACACTAGCTGACGCCTCTCCCCCTCCCCCCTCCCAAAGCCCACCAACATGGTCTCTCGTTCCGTATGATGATATATAACATACAACCGAACACGCGTGTATGATGCATTTCATCATACATGTGCATGATGCGGTAATTAACGGATTAAAACTTACTGCGCATCCCACAATCTTTGTCAAGAACTGTTGACCATAAATTACAAACACTATTAGGGAGGCTGGACGGGGAGGAGCTGGCTAAAAAAAAAACCCCCGACACTTTTCAAGTTAGGGTTAGGGTTCCCCCCGGGAAACTCACATTTTGGAGATTAGGGTTAGGGGGTTCGGGGGGGGAAGGGTTTCATTAATAACCTCTTTATTAAAAAAACATGCGTGTTGGGTTGTATGTAGACTTGGATCAAGTCATGTTATATATCATCATACGGAACGAGAGACTGTATTGAACACACAACATGGCTTGTACATTTAACCACAATCCTTTGCGTGCGTGCGTGCAGTAAATATTGTTTGCAGAAATATTAAATGTAATTAGCCGTAATTCGCAATTTGCCCGAGCGGGCGGGCGGAGCGGGCCTTGGAAGTTATCATCAACTTCCAAAGCGAACTGGACATGATGCACGCTCCGTCCGCGCGGGCAAAGCGGACGTAATGGAAAAACGGCCCCGAGGATTTTCTTCCTATGCACAAGGGTGGTCGATTAATTTCTCAGATGAGAAAGAACTCAGATCAAATATACCCACAGGCGAAAACGTCGATCCAGATGCCCGTATTAAATGGCGTGACGCGATTGGTGACGACTCCCATCGCGTATAAATTAATTATTGTTCGTAACGTTATCACGTGATATGACCACTCCCGCATTGTAAAATTTGCTGTACGAGATACTCTTCGAAAATACTTCGATATTTTATAGAAAGTCACGATGGGCGAACATTCGAGGGAGGACCTAATCATATACGCGAAATTCGCCGAACAAGCCGAGAGGTACGAAGACATGGTCGAGTTCATGGATAGCGTTGTGCGAATGGGTGAAAAACTGTCGCCAGACGAACGGAACTTGCTGTCGGTTGCCTACAAGAACGTGGTTGGAGCCCGCCGATCTTCTTACCGAGTTGTATCTGGCTTATCAAATGGCTTAGAAGAGGGGGATGAAAAGAAACCTGTTACCGAAGAATTTTCGAAAAAGATTAAGGAAGAGCTGGAGAAAAAGTGCCGCGACGTACTGAGCCTACTGGACAAGAATTTGATAAAAGAAGACGAAGACGTCGAAGAGAAGGTTGACTCGCTGTCGCAAGTTTTCTACCTTAAAATGAAAGGTGATTATTTTCGTTACTTAGTAGAAGTCAAGACTGAGGAGGAGGAGCGTAAAGAGGCTGTGAAAGATTCGAGGGAAGCTTACGATAAGGCCACAAAGATAGCTGAAGAACTCCCCCCAACAAATCCGATTCGTTTGGGCCTGGCACTTAATTTCTCTGTATTTTACTACGAGATCGAAAATTCTCCACCCAAAGCGTGCGAGTTGGCGAAGACCGCGTTCGATGCTGCCATATCCCAACTAGATCAGCTAAGCGAGGAGTCGTACAAAGATAGCACGTTAATAATGCAGCTTCTTCGAGATAATCTAACACTGTGGACTGCTGAAACCGTCGTCGACGACAACGAAAACTGAATATTATTATTGTAAGCAAACCTTTAATACATTTAAGCCACTTTTAAGTACATCTACGCAAGATGTAACCTAGTGTGATTTTATACTGTGAAATTCTGTCAGTGTTGGTCGATTTATCAAGTAGTTTATATATCTAAAACGAAGAACCGCCAAAGAGAGTCCACACCAATTCTTGCTTCCGTTTCAACATGACTGTAATATCTTATTAAAATGTCGAACACGAATACATGATAAGGACTAGTTGCTCGCTAAACAATAAACATTAAATTCTTTTCATTCAAATAGCTCTGGGTGTGCGTGAGACAAAAAAATAAAGCGGTTTATTGAGTAGAACCTTGTAGTGGATTTTAGAAATGATCGATGCATCAGGCATGATCGTATCTGCATATTTAATGCTAATGTGTCTCAATTGCAATTTAATAGTTGTAACAATTATATCGGGGATGAGCCAATCAAACTTCATAATATATATATATATATATATATATATATATATATATATATATATATATATATATATATATATATATTTATATTTATATTTATATTTATATTTATATTTATATTTATATATATATATATATATATATATATATATATATATATATATCAACGTGTTGTTTTTTTTTCAATATATATATATACCAAGAAAATATCTTTCTTTCTGAACTTTCATCATTACTTTTCTTCTAAAAATATAAATAATTTGGTTATGAAGACAAAAGCATTAATTATATTATAATTATATTGGCTGGCCTTGTTAACTGTTTATAATACTGTGTGCTAATTTTCATTTTTGCATCTGTATATCTTTGAAGTTTCCTATTAAAAAAAATTAGTCTTGCAAAAATACTTCCTGTAAAGTAGTAACATAAAAAAGTAGTGCTACATTAGAAGGCAGTGTACAAATCAAAGGTACTGAACTTGGTGTATAGACTGTTGAAATATAGATCATTGGCAGCATAGTCAATTCAGATATTTCCAGTGTCTGTAACCTATAAAACTTCAAAGTGTCTTTAATGAGAGCTTTAATGATTTGATTTTGGTTCTTTTTTTTAGTACAGTTACACCCCCCCCCCCCTCTGGACCCCCACTGTACTGTAATAGTGTAAACATGGCCTATGTGAACCCTTTTCCTACTAGTGTTCTTCCCTTGAGTAAAACCATCTGGTGTTAGCCAGAGTGAAATACAAAAAGTCCACCACAGCAGGGAAGGGTTAATTGGTAGTTGAGTGGTTATTAAGCCAGTACTGGTAGTTAAATAATTAAGTAATTTGCTGTCAAGTTCATTAAACTTACTGACTGGAGGTTCTTGTATTGATGAGTAAAATCATCTGCCATTGCACTAAAATAATAGTGAGGTTGTTTTTGGTCAGGTCAAGTTTAATAGGAATTGGTTCAGTTTTGTTAGGTTTTCAGAACAATATCAAGATTTAACAATGCAGGGATGCTGCTGTACTTCAAATAAAACAGCAGCCACAAGTTTTACAATTTTTTAAATATAATATATATAACCTGTTAATAGTGGCAAGAAAGTTTGATAAAAAAAGACAGCTTACAGAAATTACAGAAATTATCTAGCTTCATCTTGTAGTAAATTCTATGGTTCCAGGGTTCTCCTTAGCAGGTGGTAACCAGTAAAATTTACTATCTCCAACACCACGTGCCCTGATTACTGCCTGGAGAAACCTCAAATTCTTGTAATACATTTGTAGATGATATGTAAAGGTTAGAGAATGGTCATGTGTGCTCTGGGATGTAGAGTCCTGAGGACTAGATAGACTGGCTATACCCCATAGAGCACAAGTGATCATTGGGTCATTCCAGAAAAGATCCATACCTCCCCCACAGGAAATTTGTGCCATTTGGGGAGGGGAAAGGGTAAATCCACTTCTGATAATAGTAAAATGTACTTGGATCTCCGAAGGGGGGAGAGGGGTCAACTTCACATTTCCTCCGTGGGGGAGGTGTGGATGTTTTCTGGAATGACCCATTCTCTAACCATCTTAGAGGATGGTTGCAACCACAAAGAAGTTTCAATTTTAACTATAAATGTGTTCTTTTTTTTCATCTAGCATGTTTACTGGAGAATTTACTCTATAGACTACATTAGTGACTAAATGAATTCATTAGTGACTCTATTATTATTATTATTATAGAGTTCACTGTGCTTAATAGACCACTTTCATAATGGCCGACGCTTTAAATATTCTTTTATGGGCATCTAAATGAGCCTTCTTGGCCTTGTTATGAAGCAAAGATTCTTTTCAATTGCAGACACACAAACGAGGCTAGAAAGGCTTATTAAAATGCACATAAAAGAATATTCAGATTAGTCGCTATTATGAAAGTGGTGTTGGACTCTATAATTATAGAGCTCACTAATATGTCTATAGTCTTGATGAATCAAAACACTATGGAATATAGAATATAGAGCATTGAAATACTCCATTGGGATTCAATGAGTGGGTACAACCATTCTCTAAGATAACAGTAATGCATTAGGTTGTGCAAAAAATGCTGTAACTGTTAACTGTGACACCACTGTGGTGTCAATAAATTGCGAATTAGTGATAATATCCGACACAAGTCTGTTCTTCAATCCTCCATTTTTTTAAATGCAGCTAGCTACAGCCAAGCAGGTTAAAAATACAAAGCCAAGTTTTTTGACCAGCTTGGCTGTACTATACACTGGGAAAGTATGCACACAGACCAACGTAGGGTAAATTTACTATATTACCTGTTGAAAAACTCTTACCTGTTGCTGGCTCTGGTATGAAGCAGGAGTCTTTATATCTAGCAAACGTCATCTGTCTTCTTAGTTGTGTGTTTGATTTTTAAAAACAGCAATACATGACAGCATGATTGACCATGTTCCAGGCCTGGAACAGGGTTACCATCCGTAGCTAGTGAATATTAATTGGGTAATCCAAATACTGTATTACCATGTTTGCCTGAATTTCTTTAATTTGTTCTGCACCGGTATAACTGGTGCAAATAAAATCCATTTTCACCAATCCTCACAGTGTCACTTTTTCGTAGGGATGAAATTTCACCTGGGGGGTGGCCTGGGGGCTTCTCCCCCAGAAATTTCTGCCCTTTGGAGAGGCTGGAGAGGTCAAAATAGGGAGTATTTTATAGTACGTGTAATAATACGGTATTTCATTTTTTTTTAAATTTAGTAAAATACACTATAGAAATACTTTTTCAAAGGTAAAAAAAACAATTTGTACAAAATGTACAAAAATTTATAAAACGCCATTGTGAACAACAATCGAAATATATATAGTAAAGGTTAGATATACTGCCGAAACAGAGAACGTAGAAGTCTATAAACGTTTCGAGCGAAGTCTCTTCATCAGTCAGAGACTGAAACGTGAACATTGTGAACAACCGAGCGTTGTCAAAGTCTGCTGAGTATAAAATTCGTATTAAAGAAATAAGAATAAATAAGCTGAAGAGCACCAAATCAATGAGTTAAACGTAGTCAAGAATGATGTGAGCTCTACTGAAAGAGAAGGGGCAGATTGAAAGTCACCTTGCAGCTTTAGAGAGTGACTGAGGTGAGGAGGCAAAATCTCAGTGGTATAAGAAAAGGAAGAGCCGTGAGAGCAGAAGGCAAAAGAAGTCGCATGCAGGCATAGAAAAGGTCAAAGCCCCATCGGAATACAGACTTTAATTTTTTCACCAATCCTTCAACTAATTAGAGACATTAGACGCCATGAAAAATTGGGTATAGTAACTCTCAACCTCACTCACAGGAAGAAGACAACTGTCAACTAGAAGAATTGAATAATTCTCAGCCTGATGACCAACAACCAAACTGACCAGATGACTCCCAAAATTTTTACGGGTACTCACTCTTGCCCTGAATTAGAAGAAAGAGGGGAAGAACTCAACATTTATACCGCGCAAGAAAGGACAAAATCATTAGCACAACGTTGTCAAATTCGAGACAACATGTTTCAAATTTTGAAAGAGTTTATCTCTCAAGCATGCAGTACAGTAGTGTAACGGAGGAAGATGGGGCCCTTAGGCATATTTGGTGTGGGGGCCTTGTTGTCATGATTTGACTCATGGTTTGAAAGCTGTATTACTTGATACATGTGTTTTTAGATGAAGACTGAAGAGATTTATTACTTGTATAGTCTTTTTACTTTGTATAATATATATATATATATATATATATATATATATATATATATATATATATATATATATATATATATATATATCAAGAAACCAAATTAAACTATTTCGTTTTGCATTCATAGGCCAAAATTATTAGCTCTCAATAAATTTAATCTTGCTGTTAAATGTTAACCTGCATTTTTTGATGTTTAGTCATTATAATACCGTATTCTAATTTTGGTGGGCGGGGCTGCGGTTGGCTGGGGGCCCCTCGGGGCCCCCAACTGTCCGGCCCTTAGTTCTCGCCCTAACCCATCCCTAGTGAGCGTTACGCCACTGATACAGTACCAAAATGTTAGATAATATATTTGCAAAGTGAACACAGTCAAAGAAGGGTCAAAGATGCAGAGAGAATTCCGTGGCAACAGCCCCTTAGCTTTAGATGAAGAAGATATATGAAGACTGCGGACATTCTCTTCAGGCATTTTTCCTCTCTGAGAGAACACTCAAATGCAATGGACCGACAGGAAGAAGGAATTGGTTGTTCAATCTCGGAGTCGATCTGACAGCAGTGATCAAGTCTGATCAAGAGATATGGAATCGTGCATGCATGATATTACTAATGTTCTTGGAGAAAGTGACAGAGAAATGAAAAAGCGAAGGGAAGCAATTCAACGAAAAGCAGTAAGAGAAGCGATTTCTGAAACGAAGGCAAAGCAAAAAGGTTTCACGTATTCTGTCTCAAGTGCCAGATAATTGGGAAAAGAAATTGAAAACTTTGTAAAGGACTAGTGGTGTCATCACATTTGATGGAACTGATAGTAAAATATTAAGAAGAAGCCCACATTTACACGAGTGAAAGAACATCTTGAAGAACTAAAAATTTCAGATGAAGATTTCTTACGCGGGACCGCAGTTGTTCAGCTTTGTTTAGCGAGAAACAAGAGAAGAAGATCTGCGGTAAGATATAAAGGCATTGCAAACGTTCAACGGCAGAAAAGAGCTTGGAAGGGTTTCAACATAAAACTCAATCCAGATGAACACTGTAGTACAGCCTTGTATGGAATTCTCAATGACCTGCAGTTACGCGATGGTGACTAAAAAGTTGTGAATCTTGGAGGGGAATCAGTCGGGCTTCCGTTAATTTAGATACGATGGCAACACACAAGCTGCATGCATGGTACACTATATATGCGTCAAATTAAGGCTGCGAGTCTCTTACTACAAGAACGTTAACGGACTCAGTACGCCAACAAATATCACTTCAATTTAATTACATCATACAATTTCAGTTCCAGAAACAGCCGACATTTTTGGATTCCCAAACCAATGAATTCAAAGAAATAGAATTCATGAGATCGAGTCAGTGGAGGTCACGACTTGCACAATGTGAAACTCAGACAGTTCACGTACTGTTTAATAAACGAGCAGGAGTGTTTTATCAGATATAAAGACACGAGGCGAAGCCGAGTGTTTTTATATCTGATAAAACACGAACTGCGAGTTTATTGAACGGCTTTAAAAACGAACCACTTGGTAAGTTCATTGGCGTAGCAAGCTTGAAAAATAACCTTGTCTAAGCCGAGAAAATCAAAGCTAAAGTTTATGTAAATCAGGACGTATCTTTATCACATATAAAGACACTGCTCAAACTTTAATTTCTTTTGAATTTTCCTCATGAATTATTAATGAGTTTTTGAATGTCACCTAAAAGCTAGAACTACGGTACGGCTACCATGGTAACATCAAGGGTTGAGTCACAGCATCATGGATGCTCTAGCTCATATGCTCTAATTCTAGCTCATGCTAATCTTTTGATACCTTCTTCTCTAAAAATGGCAGCTGTATATAATGCAGGGGCCGGGGTGGGGGGGGTGTTGAATGCCCCCCCCCCCCCCCCATGTTAGGTAATGGTTTGCATGTATAAACTGTTGATTCTAAAATGTGGTAATTCGCAGTTGTTTCTTGTATAGTCCAAAGCATCCATTCCTAAAGTAAAACGCGCCCAAACTACCGAAAAAACTCAATACATAAGAAAATATACATCTTAATTTGGGCTAGTCTGTCAATACATATCATCTGCGAAGCGTGTAGGTTTAAAAATTATTAGAAACAGCTAAACACGGCATGATTTGATGATTTTGATCAGTGATAAAAAACTCTTTACAATCTTCCCCCAAAATGCTGTATGTATGTTGTCAACATAAAAAAACAAAAACAGTCCAAAACAGTCCAAATTATGAAATTTTATAAACTTCTGAACTGAGTGAAAATCACCGCTCAGAATGCAGGAAATGCCATTTGCGGGATTCTATATTTCAAAATTCGCGCCCGAGATCCGCTCCTGTTTAGCCCCCCACTTTAAGACGCTCCGCGGCCCCTGTAATGGCAACGCGGCTGCAATTGATGTTTACACTGATAAGCCGTATGGACGGTGTAGTGCCTCTACCGAAATCCATTTGTTTCGTGGAGCAGAAAGCGAACTGAATATACGTATCAGAACGAGAACACTTTTGTCAAAATATACCTCAAAGGAACTAAAAAAGTAAAAGAAAGGTTTAGAGAAGAGCACCCAGAAATGTATGAAAAGATCAATCAGATGACATTTCATGATTCTGACAGCACTTTTGAGCCAAATTTTTAAAGTTTTAAAACATGTTTTTAATGGCACGTTTGAAATTTACTGAAGAGGAAATCACGAAAGAGAGATGGAAATTCCCAAATGAAAGAAAATAACGCAAATACGGTAACACGAAGTAAACACTTTGTGTTTTCAATTGTTGTATTGAATTAGTATGAACACTTTTTGAACGATTTTGCCGCCCCGTATTTTGCCGCCCTAGGCGGCTGCCTAGTTCGCCTAGTGGTTGCGCCCCCCTTTCTTGAAATATCAAAACAAATTCTTCTTATTACATTACTAGTTGGTAACAGAGGGTAGAGAAGATAGAAAGAGTGCATGTGGAGTACACAGATGGTACAGACGGTAACAGATGACAACAAATGGTATAGCATCTGCTAACAGATGGTAGCAGATGGTAAAAGGTAGTTAGCAGTTGACGATAACAATTGGTAACAGACAGTAGGGGGTTAGAATGAGTGTAGAGTATACGGATGGTACTAATATAGTAGACATGGCAACACATGGTAGCATATGCATGCTAACAGATAGTATAGCAGAATGAGATGGTACGAGGTAGATGGTAACAGTTGGTAACAGACGGTATAGAGGAGATGATAGAATAAGTGTATATATAAAGTAAATAGATGGTACAGAATATATGGCAACAATAAGCGAGTTTCAGGGTTTCGTCATTTTTCAAAAAAACTGGCAAGCTCCCATAAAAGTAAACATACTGTTTAAAATAAACAAATTATAGATACAGTTTCTGGATGTTTACCACTGTTATTCTGCTGTTGTTGGCTCGCTAGCAAGTCTGTTTGCCATTGCTTACTTTGGAGAGAGAGAGAGAGAGAGAGAGAGAGAGAGAGAGAGAGAGAGAGAGAGAGAGAGAGAGAGAGAGAGAGAGAGAGAGAGAGAGGGAGGGAGGGAGGGAGGGAGGGAGGGAGGGAGGGAGGGAGGGAGGGAGGGAGGGAGGGAGGGACGGGGAGTTAGGGAGGGAGGGAGGGAGGGAGGGAGGGAGGGAGAGAAAGAAGAGAGAGAAGAAGAAGGAGAGAGAGAGAGAAGAAGAGAGGAGAGAGAGAGAGAGAGTAGAAGAGAGAGAGAGAGTAGAGAGAGAGAGAGAAGTAGAGAGAGAGAGAGGGAGAGAGTAGAGAGAGAGAGAGAAGAGAGAGAGAGAGAGGGAGAGAGAGAGAGAGAGAGAGAGAGAGAGAGAGAGAGAGAGAGAGAGAGAGAGAGAGAGAGAGAGAGAGAGAGAGAGAGAGAGAGATATGATGATACTGATAGTACAGATGACAGAAGATGACAACAATTGTCAATTGGTAGCATCTGCTAACAGATGGTAGAAGGTAAAAGGTAGTAGACGGTAACAGTTGGTAACAGACTGTAGTAGGGGAGTCAGAATGAGTGTAGAGTATTCGGACGGTGCAGACGGAAACAATTGGTAGCATCTGGTACCGTAGCGGCATGGTAACAGATGATAAAAGGTAGTTAGCAAATCGTAAGACGGGAACAGTTCGTTAATTGGTATACATGCAAGACGGTAGAGGAGATAAAATGAGTGTAGAGTATACGGATAGTACAGATGGCCGCGCACTCCCAATTGGCAAAAAGGCCCTGAAAAAAACAGATGGTAAGAGGTAGTTAGCAGATGGTGATAGACGGCAACTGTTATATATAGTACGTGACAGTGGTCATGCGCACTGGCAGATCCACCATGCGGTCTGTCTCACTGTAAATGTTACGACAGTAACAGTTCGTAACAGACTGTAGAGGAGTTAGAATAAGTGTAGAATTTACGGATGGTACAGATGGCAACAAATGGTAGCATCGGCTACAGATGGTAAGAGGTAGACAGTTAGCTTAGGGCGGGTTAATTTGTGACTACCGATTGGTAGGTACATTGATTGAAAATACCAATCGATATCAATTAGATAATTGCTACCGATTGATATCTCTTTATCGATTAATTGGCTTTCCGATCATCGATTGTTATTGATTGCATATAGGGCGGGCTTGGTTGCAACTTGAAAAACTTCGTGGACAAATTCAAGTTCACATGATTAAAATTATGGTGAATATCACACACAGTCAAAACTTGGACTAAATAGTCCGTAAGAAAATGCACTAATGACTTACTATAATTTAACGTTTTATAAATATTATTCCTTTACTTTGCACACTAATATAATTTTTGTCTCGCGCGAAGCTATTAATTAAGCGGTAATTTAATACCGACCGAAATCAGTCTGTCAGACTGACAGACAGATTTCGATCGGGTCCGAAACACTTGCTGTCTCGGCATATCGATTATCTTTGCAGTGATTTAACTATACAGTGTGTATCAAAAAAACCTGAACCCTTAGAAAACATTTATTTATTAACTTTACAACCATACAAGTGTGCGAAAGAATTAATACAAGTTTAAAAAAATAACGGTACAAGACTTGGTCATGGTTGAAGGTATGGTCAACAGGACATGAGTCCCATGTGAAGACCAACCTGACAAAAAAATACAGAGTAGACATAAATTAAAGACAAGGACTAATATACTATTTACACACGATAGGACAGATTAAGAACAACAGTTTAAGTTGTAAGAACGACGCTTAGAGCAGTAGGTTTTCCAAGTGCACATTCTATTTACTTCAAAAGTAGAGTCTAATTGAGAAGAGTAGTACATATAAAGTTGGTGCTTAAAAGAGGAAACAGACGTACTATTACGGATGATCGGAGAGAGATTATTCCAGAGAAACTAAGACAATTCGGTCAAAAAAAGAGTTCCTAAAAAGAGAAGTCCTGCAAGGATTGGCTTGAAGCAAGTTGTCCTTGCTTGAACGGGTGCGAGACGAGCGATGAGAAGAAAAAGAGACAAAAGAAGAGATTTCTAGATCGTAGAGGCCTTGTTTGCATTTGAAAAAAAAAATAACCTATTGTAATAGTTTGAAAGCCCTAAAAGCGCTGCGTTGTAAATTAATCACCACATAAGTTAAACTTAACAGGAAGAGAAAAAGCTTTTAAATACTTTCACCATGCATATATACACTTCAAGTTATCTTAATTTCCCAGGTGTATAAGACCGTGTGTTTTACGCATCTGTGCCTCAGCGAAGTGCTTAGGGCTTTCAAACTACTACAATAGGTTGTTTTCTAAGGGGGTTCAGGTTTTTTTGATACACACTGTATATGTAATTTTATTTTTGAACTACCATGCCTACTTTGTAATGTAAATACTAAATAGCAGCAAGATATTTGTGGGGGAAAAAAAGACGATTAGAACGAGAATCACTCACAACAGAAATACGTCCCCCGCGTGCTTGACTACCATATATGGTCATAATTATATTAACTGAACACTTCCGGAGAGAGAGACTGGTATCGACAAGACATTTCCGCCCTTCCGCGTTCTTCGTTGTTTGTTGGTCGTTTACTCCCTGAGTTGGCTTTCGAAATTAATATTCTAAATAAAAGAAGAAAATGGGTGAAGAAAAGAAGCTGTGTGTTGAGAAGGCCAAATTAGCAGAGCAAGCTGAACGATACGATGATATGGTCGAGGCCATGAGAAAAGTGACGAGTTTCAACGAAGATCTTTCTACCGAAGAGCGGAACTTGTTGTCAGTTGCTTACAAGAATGTGGTGGGAGCGAGGCGTTCGGCTTGGCGAGCGATATCTAGTCTTGAAGAGAAAATCGAGGACGACGAACCGAAAAAAGAATTAGCCAAAACCTATCTGGAGCAGATCAGAGGAGAGCTGGAGAAGATGTGCAACGAAGTGTTAAAACTGCTGGACGACACTCTTATTCCAAACTCGCAGCGGACTGAAAACTCCGAGTCGGAGGTGTTCTACCTGAAAATGAAAGGAGACTACTACCGGTACCTTGTTGAAGTCTCCAACGAGGAGGACAAGGAACACAAGGTAAAATCTAAGCAGGCCTACGACGATGCCACTGCCATTGGTGATGTGAAGCTGAGTGCGACTCATCCAATCCGTTTAGGCTTGGCCCTGAATTTCTCCGTGTTCTATTACGAGATCGAAAATTCACCAGACGAGGCGTGCAGGCTGGCAAAGAAAGCATTCGATATTGCCATCACGGAGTTAGATAAGTTGGGGGAAGATACCTACAAAGATAGCACACTGATAATGCAGCTCTTGCGAGATAATCTCACTCTGTGGACCGCAACGAACGACGATGGTGGTGCCGATGACGACGACGGCGGCAAAGCGGATGCCCAGTGACAAACAGCTGTTAATCAAACTACATCTGGAATGGAAAGTATAAATTACTTCACCTTGGACATTAATTTCGTGTTGGTCATCCGGCAATGACACTTGTCAAGATTACATTTACCCGTGTACAAAGTATTTGTGCCTCAAACTTTCTATTTTGACAGTGTTACTGCCGGAACATTTTGCAAATTTTTAACAGGCAAATTTAATTTTTTTTCTTTCACTCATTTAACCTGCTTGTTAAAGATGTTCTGTTAGTTAAATATTGTTCTGGATGATGTATACGACTACTTTACAATTCTAGTACTGTACACTGACTGCATATATTTAGGTGTGAATCTCAATAAAAATTTTAGTTATCACTGGTTGAAAATATTTATATGTCCATTTTGTAGTGTGTTTAATTGTTTATAATTGTATGAAAATTCACCAAAATTCTCGTTTTAAGAGATTTCTATCTGTTGAAAATAATTAAAAACATTTTTGATAGAACCAGTATTTTAGCTGAGGCTCTTCTGAGCTGGGTCTTGCATATAGCTTGTGATTAATAATTAACAAATCTCTACAGGTTTTCTAGTGGTGAGCTCTTCAAAAAATTATACAATTGAGTTGGACAGCTGGCCCAATAGTTATTCATTTACATTTATAATTGTTTTGACTTGTCATGAAAGGTTTAAGTTTGATTTTCAAAGCAATTGTCCTTGGCTGGGAAATTTAAAACAACTTGGATAACAATAAAACTGCTAACTTCTCAACAGAACTGGTAAAATATTATATTTTTATACAATATTTTATGGAAAATAATAATGGAAAATTAGTAATAATGGAAAATTAGAGAACTTCATATTTGTTGAAAGTATACGAGTAATTGTACTTAAGTGTTTTTGTTGACAGTTTCAAACAAGGTGCCCTTAATTTCAGTTTGACCTGAAGAGACCTTGTTTGAGATCAGATACACGAGCAAATTTTACAATAAGTAAAATAAAAAGTAGTTTCTCATCCACACCTGTCCTTTTTTTTAAATTCTGCCTTATTTCCTAGTTGAAAACTGCAAAATATTCATCAAAATTATTGAAAAATTGCAAACATTAAAATTCATAAATTCTTAGAAAATCCTTCAAAACTCCATAATTATTCTCATAAAAATATTTGACACCTCCAAGGATTTTTGATAGTCCAAAAACCTTTACACTTTCCTGATTTCAGGGTGTGATTTGCCTTCAGAAAAAGATTCCCATTATTGGTGACCCCAATATGACCATTTCACGCATACCAGTTTAATAATACCAGTTGATCAGTTTTTCACTTGCAAATAATTTTGTAGAAATTGTGCAGATTTCCAAAATTCGGTTTGTGGGATTCTGCCCAGGTAGCTAGCTTCACCACTGTGATCACTTGGGGAACAAGCTTGCAGGACATAGAACTGCTAGAAGAATCAGATACTTTTGCCCCCTTCCCTGTATTTTTACACCATCCAACCATTTAATATTTTTTCTAAATTCTTGTTGTATTCACTTCAGTAGATTCACTTCACAAAACCTTCACTGGGAATGATATTTTCATACTTGGTTTAATATCAAGTATTGTATTCCTTGATATACTGTAATTTCTAAGAATTGCAATCAATGTACAAATATTTGTCTATATCACATCTTTTCAACTAGTAAATTGAACGATCATGAACTGAAAAACTCATCACATTAATGCAGGGTAACTAATTAAGGAAGACTGAAAATGCCTAATATAGCGAATTGCCATATTCATATACATGTATAATGAAGGTCAACTTCTGCCAGTTATTCATTTATAGGTACCACATTACCACCATTACACTCCTCAGGGGGGGGGGATTTTTCACTATCAAAATTTAGAGGCTAATTTAAGACAGAGTAAAACAAAAACTAAAATCTTTTTTTAGATGCCGTTATTGTAGACATTTTTACTTGGAAAGCACTTATTTTTCATTTTTAAGGGGTTGGCAAATTGGGGAGAAGGCTTACTTGAAAGGTTTAACAGAGAATAAAACAAAGAATGCAGTTTGAACCTAGACTGAAAGCCAGCCACTGATGACACCGATCTTATCTAACCCTGTCACACTAATAAAACACATATACCCCCTGAACCCCCTATTTTAGTCTAAATTTAATTTCCCAAAATTATTTTTATGCTTTTCATAGACTTAGTAAGGTGTCACTTACTGGCAGGATGGTGATAATTATAATGCAAGTACTGTCGACACACACATGGTTGATGGGCCCAGATGTACATTACCACACTGACTAGGGTTATTGTACAGTGTGCTGATCATCACAAGATGCATGGGGCCATGGACTAAGCTTTTCTCAATTACATGTATTTTATTCCTAACTGTACACAAATAATTGACATTTTGTAACTGTAAGACAATATCAATACTGAGTAGGTAACTATAGTATGTTCCAAATTAGAAAAGATATAACCCAAGTCTTAAGTGGTTTTATTCCTCACAAGAATACTATGCACAACACATTAATATAGAAGTATTGATCTATAACTTTAGGTTACAGTATAATAATACATGTACTGTACCATTCCATTTCCAAGTTACAAAAATAATGTCAAATTCAGTGGGGAAAAAATTGCTTAATCAGCTAGATGAAGTATCCTCAAATTGTGCTGCAGACCTATTTATCATAATACAGTTAAAAATAATACAGTTATCCAACAACTTGGGTTGGTCACTGAGTGACTAAGACTATCCTACTACAAGCTCTACTGCATTTTTGTATTAATTTTATTGAATTATTTAACTTGTAAAGCCAAGGTCACCACCTACCTGGGGATGACAATGCAAAACAAATCAATAAACAACCAAAATCTGGTACATGTAAGCAGACTGTGATTGTGAAGTGAGTCAATGCTTTACAGTTACACCCAACTGTTGGTGGTCATTAAAGACAGGCATAAATTGCTTAAGACAGGTTTGAACACTGAACACCACAACAGTTTTTCAGCGTTCAAGTCTAACTAAACCTATAAAAATTGAAGTTATAAATAATTAAAGAATCCTGATCCAAGTTGAGATTCATAATTGCAATAACCAAGAATTTGATTTCAAGATAGCTGGTTACTATACATTTGTATTGTTTGTCATTAATGTTTTACCTGCTGAATGCATTAGAAACAATCCAAAATATACAGAAAAAATCTGATGTTGGAACTGTTTACTGAGCACATGATTTTTTTGGTAAATTCATGTAATCATACTGAATATTCCCCAGTAATTTCCTTACCACACCAAGAATTTCCTCGATCACAGAAAAACTCTCATGCAAATTGCCCAACTACCAATAACAGAGAAATTGAAAATGCAACAAAAAACAAATACTGGGAAGTGGCTTTTATTTTACACTTGTGAGCAATTTCCATTTATACTTAGAATCTTAGTTTCTGGAAGAACCACTTGTTTTTGCCAGTTTTGTATCTGGAAAGCAAAAATATGTTATTCAAAATTACATCAAGAACACATGCATACAATACTCCAAGGTGCACATCTACTGTTAGTTTAATCATCACTTGACTAATACAGTACTTTATTTAAATGTGTTATTTTGACAATAATTATTTCAACACAACCTTTACCTGTTATTGCATCACCTGTTTTTACAGTATGTCACACAATCAACTGCACCTACATTCCAACTCCTTTTAGTAGAAACTTACTAATATAGGATGTAATAGCACTCAAACAGTAAGACAACATGAAGGTGCCAGTGAACTAGTGAAGTATTTTACTTCAATTTTCATACAGAATTACATTATCAACTACCATAAAATAATGTATTACCTCAGACATTGTGAGCTAATAATCTAATTGCAAAATAGTCCTAAACTAATAACCAGATGATTTTATTCGGCATAGGGCTGATCTCAAGGTATATCATTAATTTTTTGTTCATACTGCACAGTACCTTTCCTCAAATTTTGACTTCACTTCCATTCTGGCCTTTCGTTTCATACCAACGTCCTTAAGGACATCTTTGTTGATAATACTCTTGTCTAGTTGCACATCAACAGAGTACCTATGAAGAGTAAGACGTAATAAATAACTTACATGTACATACCTGTACATACCTGTGCAAAACTGGGTTGGATTTTTGTCATCTAGGGTTAGGAATGAATTACAGTTCTCATTTTGATGTTGAAATGGCCTATAGATGATATAGATGGCTCTTAACAATGTGTCCCACTAATTGAGTACTAGACTTCTCTCAACAAGTAAAATTGTCTGGCATTAGCCGGAGTAAAGTACTAAAAATGATACCATGTTTAACCTTTCACTGCTACTAGACTTCTTCTCTTGACAAGTAAAATTGTCTGGTGATAGCCAGAGTAAAAAATACTAAAAGGCCCCAACAGTAGTGAAAGGGCTAACTTCTATACTGTAGACTGCTAACTGGGGGGGGGGGGGGGACATACACTTCAATCGATTTCATTCCTAACCTTGCCCATGAAAATAACTGGACTCCAGTAGTTTTGTAACAGCTTTGTATGATTAAGAAATATGAAAATCTATATCACTGCTGATACTACTGCATAGAAATTCAAAAGTTCGAGAGCTTTTTCTCTCAGGGACTTAGCCAGGATTGTAAAAGGGTGGGAGCTGAAATCAAAATAAATATTTAGGGGGTCCAGGGGCATGCTCCCCCAGGAAATTTTGAAATCAAGAGTCGCTGAAATGCCATTTCCTGGCTTTGGAGGAAGATTTTACAGACTCTAAAGGTTAAAAAACATCACATAAAATACTCAAAGCACACAAATGTCACATAGATACTCAAAATGCATACACTCAGTAGATTGAATACACTTTTTACAGTTTATCTCCTGACACAATTCATATTGCATCAGTTTTGTACATGTAGTTACATGTCTGTTGTTTTATATCAAAAGGGGGGAGCCATGGCTCCCCTGGCTCATGGCTCCCCTGGCTCCCCCCCCCCCCCTGGCTATGTCCCTGTTTTCTCTCATGTTGGAAATTATACAGTGACAGAAAAGCAAAAGTGATGAGATAGATGTTGTTGTTAAGAAAATTACGTCAAAGTCCTCCTCAAGTTACACTAGAGTGCACTTTGGAAATTTTAATGGCGGCCATCAAATTTAAAGCCCCGTTCACACTATACCAGATAGGTTTTCATGCCGGCACAAAAAATATCCAGGATAGTGTAAACAGATTCAATCATTACGATATTGTGCCAAAGTAAGCCCCGTTCACACTATACTGGATAGCTTTTTTGCCAGCACAAAAACTTGACAATACAACCAATTCCCACACTCTATTCTATAAATTTACTTCCAGAATGATTTCAAACTCCATTCACACTGGAGCTGGAACGGCACAAAAAGCTATCCAATACAAGATGTACCTCTTTCAAGATTGCAGTGGCATGCCAGCACAGAAATTGTGCTGGAGCAGGCGTTTTGTGTGTGAACAGAAGGCCTATCCAATATGGTTTTCGTGCTGGCACAAAAGCTATCCAGTATAGTGTGAATGGGGCCTAAGATTTCTAATCACAATAACAGCGCTTCTTCATTGAATTTCGAGTTAAAACTTCATATAGGTTGTAGGTGGGTATGCTTTACAATGATAAACTAAAAATGAGAGGTGAACATTTTGTCTTAGTGACACTTTAAGTGTTGTCTCAAGGCTTCTAGGGGCATTCTTTGTTGCTTTCTTTGTATTTTCTGAATTCTTATTTTCTTGTAACCTAACAATGTTCTTGTCAACATTTGAATGTTCAGATGAAATATCTTCTTGTTCTGCCATTGTTGACAGCTTCATTTTAGTTTTGACACATGGCATTCACACGTGGTACACAAACTCAAATACCCCACTGTGGTGTGGTATTTGAGGTTATGCCCTGCCACAGTGGGTTACCCACACAGGGAGATACATCACTTAAATACTATGAAGTAAGGGGTAATTCGATGATTGACTGGTCATGTGGTACAAATCAAGCTCTCTGACTGGATAATTTACAGAAGTCATTCACATATTTTGCAACAACCCGCATAACCGCATGATGCACATGTATATCAATTAATGATATACATATCCAACATCAGTTATCATAGTTATGCTCATGGCTCACCGTACACGTACACTGTGAAAGTATTATCATACACTTACGATACTATTATACACTAATTAGATACATTATGCAGTAGACTTATGCATCACACGCTTATATATCACTTATAACACACTTGTAATATGCATGTCATACTATCATAGAATTACGATATGTAACTATTATAGCATTATTAGCAAATGTATGCATATCAGACACTGGTGATTTGGGGGCTATCATTTGTGTTATCTGCCAAATCAAAGACACATGCAATTTGGATGTCGGACACATCGCATCTGCCATTTTGTTGATGACTTTACGTTGAGCCACAAGTGTAGCCATCTACACAGACTGTTTTTACCTGCAAGCCTGCCCATCCATTCTTTTCCAATCCTTTGATCCGTCTTACATGCACACTTAGCAAACTTTACAATCTGGAACTTCACCAAGTGTCCATTAATTAGAGGTGTCCACTGGATAGAGTGTCCACTAATTAGAGATTCCACTGTATAAGATTTAAATTCTTGTAGATACAATCATATAAAATTCTTTACTTACCTGAGCTTTCATCCTGTGATGCTCAGGACATCATCAAAGTGATAAAAAAAGCTCAGGTAAATAAAGGAATTTTACATGGTTGTATCCGCAAGAAATTATATCTTAATTGAACTCTGGGACAAAATTTATGAAAATCTTCTCTTCAAAAAGAAAACTCTTACCTTGTAGGCATAATGTGGTTGTAATTCACGACTTTCACAAATGGTTTAATTTTGCATCGTTTAGCTGTTCTTTTTTTACCCATTTTTTTGTTCACTTTCAATGGATATCTATCGATGCCAGCTACCAACGCATGTCCATAAGGCTTTTCCGAGCTCCCTTCATCGTAGTTCTTGACAATCACCGCCTTGCGACCAGCATATCGTCCATTGAGCACCAAAACAACCCTTCCTGATTTAATAAATTTCCCCATGATTCTAAAAATATCAAATCGTAATCTCCATTATCAACACAGAACGAAACACGAACATGATTCGCGCCAACGAGGGCATTCATCTTAGATTTACTGAAATAATGTGAATCTATTTTGGTCGATGTATGTTCACTATGGTTTACTCGTGTTCCAAACATCGGTTTTCTGCTTTCAATATTTTGTTATTATAAAAGAAAAATTCAGTTTCAGTTAAAAAGTATATTAGTTTATAACCTAAGAAGTTTACATGGGTGTTTTAGAAACGATAAAGTTTAGGATGGAAGTGGATTGTAATTTGTTGACAAGATTTTGCTCACCTTTCTTCAGGGAAAAAGTGAAAAAGAACGAGCATTTAGCGCCGCTGACCCAAAATACTGTATGATGGAGATTTTTTGTCGGCGCCAGTCGTCGACGCGATAATTTTTGCGAAAGAACCACGATAGACTATGTTTCGTTGCAAATTAGTGGATTATTCATTTCCGATTCCAACAATATCTTGATACAACAGGAAAATATGGTTAAAATAAAAAGTCATACATTTTTGATTTTCTTGTTATGGGAGTACAGATTAATGTTCTGTACGTTGTCTGAACTTGTCTTGAAGCGAAGAGGACGCGACAGAAAGATACGGTAACGGTGGTCCGTAAACGACATACACTTTCGTCGCGTTTGTTTTTTGTCACTTTCTTTGTTAAAGGTGATATCCAGCGCGTTATGCGCATGATCCGCCAACTTTGTTTTAATTACATGAAATACTCAACCTGAGCGGAGTACTTCATGTAATTATCTACGAATGTTTGTTTTGAAAAAATCGTTCGAAGCAACAAGGCAGATGAAAATGTTGTGTTTCGGGTACAAGCAATGAAGAGGAAGCAAGAAAAGCTTACAACCTTGAATAAGGTATCAGTATATATTTTTGTAAACGAAGAAGTAAACATTAGTTTCGCACATGCGTAGAACGCACTGGATATCACCTTTAACCTGCGTAGCTACCGCCCGCGCCCGAACTCCCTAATACCGCAGGCGGGTGACGGAGCATTCTGATTGGTCAGAATATTGGTTTTTGATTTCAGGAGTTATCATATTACAGACTACCCTGGATGCCAGAGGTTTTTGGGGGAAGGGAGGAAAAGAGGGAAGGGGGAGACAAAAAGTGGGAAAGATGAGGGAAGGGAGGGGGAGAACCCTTTTCCTTCCATTTCCCCTCTCTTCCCTCTCTTTCCCTCCCTTCCCCTCTTTTTCCCCTCCCTTCCCCCTTTTCCCCTTCCCTTTCCCCTCCCTTTTCCCTCCCTTCCCCCATCTTTCCCCCTTCCCTCTTTTCCTCCCTTTCCCCAAGAACCTCTGGCATCCAGGGTAATTACAGACATGAGCGGACAAATATTATTAAGCAAATGTATTGAGAAAGTATTGAACACAGATATTGAATTCTTTAAGCGCTATCGGTCGTCACGTCGTTTTGAAGAGTGAACAACGAATTGCAATTGGATATATATTGCTTGGTAGAGATGTTATTGCAATTTTGCCAACTGGATTTGGTAAAAGTATGATATTTAGTATTTACTGTGTATGCTTTGGCGAAGCACGAGATCATGACAATGTCTGGAATTATTAATAACAATCGAAATATAGTAAGGTTAGATATACTGCCGAAACAGAGAATGTAGGAATCTAACGTTTCGAGCAAAGCCTTTTTTTGTTTTTATTTGTTTGTTTGTTTTTGTTTTTTGTTGGGTTTTTTTATTCTTTGTTTTGGCTCTGAAGGCGTTCTTTTGTTAACTTAACTTAACTTAACTTAACTTAACTTAACTTAACTTAACTTAACTTAACTTAACTTAACTTACACGGGTGATAGCATATATAGTATCTACTCGAGATTCTTCGTGTATAAGAAATGCTTGATTGCGCATATTTTTGTAACAATAATTAACAACAGAATAATAATAACTTAAAAGTGCCAAAAAGGCAGGACACTAACGGGACAAGTCCCATGCGAGGTGTCCACATACTAAAATATTCGAAAAAGGGAATTCCGACACATTCTGCTAGGAATTTCGGGCAATTTTGACATATATTGCTGTGAAATGTTCAAAAAAAAATTCATACATTAAGTTAAGACTGAAAAGTACGAATGTCACGTATGAAAATCACTATTAACCCTAAGTTGTTTTTTTCAAAAATCTTTGTTCAGGTTTGTTCCCTTTCACGCTTGCTAAACACATTGTATTCTTGGTATAATAAAGCAATAAGCCAATAGCAGCGTTGCTGTAGATGAACGTAGAACAAAATATTTGTGCATTTTCAAGTCATCCTCAACTTAAATTGCAGCTCATTGTTAGACGCTTTGATGTTTACCGAGTACCAGACAATTCAATTCTAGGGACTATGCAAGGATAAAGACAACGAAGACGAAGACAAGGAAGACGAGCACAAGAATGAAGACAAGGAGGACGAGAACAAGAACGAAGACAAAGCGAGCGAGGACGAAAATGAAGACAAAGAGAACGAAGACAAAAATAAAGGCAAGGAGGACGAGGACAAGGATGAAGACAAAGAGGACGAGGACAAGGATGAAGACAAGGAGGACGAAGACAAGAATGAAGACAAGGAGGATGAGGACAAGGAAGACGAGGACAAGGATGAAGACAAGGAGGACGAGTACGAGTACAAGGGTGAAGATAAGGAGGACGAGGACAAGGATGAAGACAAGGCGAGCGAGGACGAAAATGAAGACAATGAAGACAAAGATGAAGACAAAGAGAACGAAGACAAATATAAAGACAAGAACGACGAGGACAACAATAAAGGCAAGGAGGACGAAGACAAAGATGCAGACAATGAAGACAAAGATGAAGGCAAAGATGAAGACAATGAAGACAAAGATGAAGACAAGGAGGACGAAGATGAGAATAAAGACAAGGAGGGCAGGGACAAGAATGAAGACAAGGAAGACAGGGACAAGAAGGACAAGGAGGACGGATACAATGAAGACAATTTAAAGATGAAGACAAAGAGGACGAAGACAAGCTGGAGAACGAGAATAAGACAATATGAAGACAAGGAGAAGGAGGACGAAGATGAAGACAATAAATATGAAGACAAGGAGGACGAGAACAAGAATGAAGACAATGAAGACGAAGACAAAGAGGACGAAGACAAGAATGAAGACAAAGAGGGCAAGGACGAAAATGAAGACAATAAAGACAAAGATGAAGACAATGAAGACAAGAATGAAGAAAATCAGGCAATGAAGACAAAGATGAAGGCAAAGAGGATGAAGACAAGAATGAAGACATGCAGGAGGGCAGGGATGAAAATGAAGAAAATAAAGACAAAGATGAAGACAAAGAGGACGAAGACAAAAATAAAGACAAGGGGGACGAAAACAAGAAAATCTAAAGACAAGGAGAAAGAGGACAATGAAGACCAGGATGACAAGGAGGACGAGAACAAAAATGAAGCGGACAAAGATGAAGACAAAGAGGACTAGGACAAGGATGAAGACCAGGAGGGCAAGGACGAAAATGAAAACAATGTAAACAAACATGAAGACAAAGAGGACGAGAGCAAGAATGAAGACTAAGGCGGACGAAGACAAAGATGAAGACAAAGACAAAGATGAAGACAAAGAGGATGAGGACAAGAATGAAGACAAGGAGGGCAAGGATGAAAAGAAAGACAATAAAGACAAAGATGAAGATGAAGATGAAGACAAAGACAATGAAGACCAGGATGAAGACAAGGATGACGAGAACATTAACAAGAATGAAGACAAGAATGAGGACAAGAAGGAATACAAGGAGGATGAGAATGAAGACAAGGAGGATGAAGATCGACTATAAATAAAATTCATAACAGACTGAATATTAAACACCTAACATGAAAATTAAATGCTTTACTTCTTTCTACACTGTTAGCCCGCGTCTTGGCGGAACGGGAGCGGCAAGGGAGCTATAAAGCCCTCACCCCCAATATCTCTCAAGATGGCGGGGCTAAAAATGGCCAAAAATTTGCTAGGGAGTGTCACTACAGTTCTACACTTCTTGTCATTGTTTTGATGAATTAGCCCCATTCAATATATAACATCTTCCGTTGCACGTCCGGCCATACGACGCGCTAAGCAAACCCAATATATAGGTTCACAAAAAACCCTCCAAGCATGACTTTGAGCTGAATTTAGTAGTCAGAGAACGTTAAGGAAAATTAAAACATAATTCGATCAAAAACATCTGTTCGGTAAACTCATTTCATATTCAAAGAGCACAATAACTCACGACGGGCCACCTGCCCCTGCACTGAGACGAATGTAAATATCACCGACATGGCGAATAGAACAGAACGTGAAATCGGCGGCTACGAGGCAGAATTTGTGCCAGATTTACCGAGCGAGTATGAATGTCCCATTTGCCAGTTAGCCTATCGCGATCCAGTTCAACTCGAAGAATGTGGCCATCGTTTGTGCTACTCTTGCTTGCAAGAGCTTCGTCGAAGGTAAGGTGAACGAACATGCACGCAAATGTGCGACATAAACTGAATATCATTGTCACCTTTTAATAAAAACCGAGAAGTGTGGACAATACTACTGTTTCCGCATTAATTGAACCGGATATATAACCAAGAAAATTACAGACTTATATTTAATAATTTTGCGACAACATTTTATATCAGAAGAAAAGCCTATAAAGATTCGAGTAATTTCTAGATTCACAAAAAAATTTCGAGTATTCAGATTATAGCCGGCTGTTTACATAACGATGAATCCAGCGACAGTTTGGATGCGGAAAGTGTTTATTTCTGATTCATTTTTCGTCTGGCAAAACCGGGAATCATCAGAGTAGAAAAACGCGTTCCGAATTTCGTTGCGAATTTGGGGACTTCTCTTCTACATTAGAAAAAGTAAGATTATCTGCCGTTAGACAGAGTAAAATAATAAAAGGCCGTTTGGGCGGTTTAGGGATTAGAAGAGAAATAATGGGTTATAAACTATAGTATTGTATCCATTAAGGCCGCGTAGCTACTATACCGAATAGGTTTTCGTGCCGGCACAAAAAATATCCAGTATAGTGTAAACAGATTCGATCGGCACGACATTGTACCGAAGTAATAGCTTTTGTACTGGCGCGAAAACCTGACGATACAACGAATCGCCACGCTCTATTCTATTAATTTACTTCCGGAACGATTTCGAACTCCGTTCACACTGGAGCTGGAACCTCTTTCAGTAGCGGCGCAGCGGCGTGCCGGCACAGAAATTGTGCTGAAGCAGGCGCCTTGTGTGTGAACAGAAGGCCTATCCGATATGGTTTTCGTGCCAGCACAAAAGCTATCCCGGTATAGTGTCAACGGGGCCTAACATGTCATAATTGGGGGGGGGGGGGGGGGGAGGAGGAAGGTGCCAACCCAAAATTTTCGAATGAAATATTTCTTTCCCGGAATCTTGCAATAATAATCCGGCACAAAACCTTTCCAACTGCCTAGAGGAGAAGGGCAAAAACAATAGCCATTTTTTTGTCACAGTTATAGTAGTATAACAGTAATGTACTACATTTTCTCCATATATATCAAACAAGAGGTCAAAATGTGACCAATTACTTCCAGAAGATTTGTAATAGACATAATTACAACATTCGTCACGCCATAGATATATATGGAAGGAGAACTGAATAGGAAACTTATGAAACCGGAAACTATGTTTGCACAACTCGCTATGGTTATTATACACTTATCATATGCACTAACGGGTGGTCCCACATGGCTAAAGTGTAATATTTTCTAATTTCAGCTAATGCACCCGTTAGTGCATTAGTTGTATGCTTATAACTGTATAATTACCATAGCAAGTTGTGCAAACATCGTTTCAATTCCAGTTTCGTAAAACTATCCAGTTCCCCTTCCATCCACAACTATTACAATGGCGAGCATCTTTTATGCTCCAGTTATAAATGCCTTCGCGTCGTACGGGTCAGGCTTAGTAACCATTTCACCTCGTGGGGTTTCCCTAAATCGTCTGGCGATAGCAAGAGTTAAAATACGGCTAAGACGTGTTACACGTCCAGTTAGAGTTAAAAAAAATTTTTTAATGCTCGCAGCGCCGGTTAAAAATAGTTAATTTTACTGTTTATATACCCAAGAATTAGACGTGAGGCTCAAGATGTTGTGTGCAGAGAATAGGGGCGAGTCTCAGTTTGAAGTTACAGTCGGCCCGGTTACAGTTGCATGCTAACGTTTGCTACTGCACGGGGATGCAGGGGCGTCGGAAGCGGGGGGGCCGGGGGGGCCTGCCCCCCCTTTTTTTGGTGGGGGGGGGGCAGAATATGTTTGGGCCCCCCCCCCCCACTTTTTAACAAGGCCAGTAATAAACAATACCAGTAATAAAGTTATGATTAACAAAATCACTAACCCTAGCTAACCCACGACTTTGAATAAAGATATAATAAAGAAATTTGAATGCAGATATTCAATGTCTGGAAAGTGTTGTCTTTTGAGTATTTTATGACGCTTTTGGACCTTTAGAATACTGTAAATCCTTGTCCTAAAATGCAGGAAATGGCATTTCAGAGACTCTAGATTTCAAAATTTCCCGGGGGCGCATGCCCCTGGACCCCCCTAAAAATTTTGGGCCCCCCACTTTTAGTGTCGCTCCGACGCCACTGCGCGGATGTCACAAGTCTCTGCATGCATAATTCTTCGTGTAATATATCATACATGCACGAGACGGAGTGCACGTGTTTGAACTGATATGAAACACTCCTAAAGAACTATAATTACGCGTGTCGTTAATTACATACACACACATATATATGCAACATTGGTACTACCGCCTGTATTCTAAAAGCTCAAATAAGTGTAACTCAACACTCAATGCGTCTCCATTCTCCCTCACTGAGTATGAGACTACACTCACTCTCAATGAATGAATGGCCAGGGCCCCCCCGCTTTCAGAGGGCCCCGCAGATTTTTTGGGTTTTTTGGTTTTAATTTAAGTTTTAGACCCCGTTTACACGATGCCGGTTACAATTTGAAAACGGAACAAAATCATGCCGTTTAGGCCTTGCGTTTACACGATACCGACACAAAAATGACATGAAAACGGCACAAAATGAAAACGGGTTCCTTGACGGCATGAAATGAAAACGAAACACTAACCGGTATCGTGTGAACGCCCGTGCTGTAACAGTTTGAGACGGTAATCACGATATATACGACCACAGTATTCGGGTCAGCAGTATTCAAAGTCTTCTCAATTCTCATTGGAAGAGAATAGTCACATGCTAATCCGTCATTATATTATACCGGCACCGTGTAAACGCAAGACTTTTTGGCCTCTATTTACACACCGGCATGATTTTGTCAGTTCCGTTTTCAAATTGTACCGGCATCGTGTAGACGGGGTCTCAGACCCCGTTTACACCAGAGTAAAAGTATAAAAGTATCCGGATTCACATTGTTTTTTTATTCTCATGAGGATGAAAAACAATGTGAATCTGGATACTTTTGCTCTAGTGTAAACGGGACCTTATATAGTATCGCTTTATCATACATTACAACTTATAAGAAAAGCAAAAATATTTCAGGATCATTCCAAAACCTATTGCTATAAGAAACTTGTAAATATATTTATAATTTTTAATTTCAATCTAAACTTTAAATCATTGTTTGTAAATATTTTAGAGAGCCAAGTTCCAGAAATGTAGGTCAGTGAACGGTAACTTTACAAACTAGGTATTCGCACCTACCAGCTTGTTGCTAGTCGCATTTTTTTAATTAATCCCCCCCCCCGATATTTCTAGTCTCTTTAGGACTTCGGGGGGAGGGGGGCAGATGTGAGTTAGCCACTAATTGCCAGGGGGCCCGCTCATGCTTGATCCGCCACTGGTTAGAGGCCGGTGAGGGTGAGTGGACCGGAGACTCATTGAGTGCGAGTGCGAGTGCGAGTGCGAGTGCGAGTGCGAGTGCGAGTGCGAGGGTGAGGGTGAGGGTGAGTGCGAGTGCGAGTGCGAGGGCGAGGGCGAGGGCGAGTGCGAGTGCGAGTGCGAGTGCGAGTGTGAGTGTGAGTGTGAGTGTGAGTGAGCTTTTAGAATACAGGCGTACGTGTCTATATAATCTACTTCACCATTTGTCCTTGTATGTCGGTGCATGATGTAAAATTATAAACCATCACCTTGTAATTTTTGAGTTTATACACATCCTCTGTACAGTATAATAAGACTCCAGCTGTCCGACATATTGGTATAGTGATTTTGTTAATCAAAACTTTATTACTGGCCTTGTTTATACATGGATCGCGAATGTCGACTGCGCATCAGAATGACGCATTCTGAGTAGGGATAAAACTTATTTCAATTTATAACATCAGGCTGAGGAATTCAGTACAATGAGTTCAGAAATGTAAATGAAAATGAAAATGAAAACTGCAGCTTTAGCCTCATGTTATAAAGTTAATTAAGTTTTATCCCGACTCAGAACGCGTCATTCTGATGCGCAGTCGAGATTCGCGATCCATGTATTACTGGCCTTGTTTATTACTGGCCTTGTTAAAAAGTGGTGGTGGTGGTGGGGCAAACATATTCTGCCCCCCCCTCACCAAAAAAGTGGGGGGCCCAGGTCCCCCCGACGCACCAGGTTCCGACGCCCCTGCATGGCGAGGTTGACAGGATTTCATAAGATAAGGAGTGGTGCGGGGGATATTAGACGGGAAGATTAGAGGAGAATATTATAGTGGGGAATGGTAGAGGGGAATATTAGAGGGGAATATTAATCTATTGTTTTGTCAGGGGCTATTGAATATATTCCCCTAAAAGAACAAAGGAAACCGAGGCCTGTGAAAAATAATTAAGTATAACCGCACCGCGTGCATACTGAATATCTCAAGAATTTCTGGATGAAGTAAACCGACTTGAGTATAATATAAATATTATTCAAATTTTGCTTCCAACTTGATTGAAATTTTAATCATCTCACAGGCAGGGAGAATACTGCGTCTGTCCATTAGATCGACGACCAGTTTCAGCGTCAAAAGTAAGTTGACTTTTAACCATATATATACAGTCTGTTTTAATAAATTATACATACTTCGTGGTTGGTTTGCAACGTGAAATAGCTAGCAAATATATAGTATCTCACAAGAGTCACAGATTATTCATATATATATATATATATATATATATATATATATATATATATATATATATATATATTATATATATATATATATAATAGTTCAAACAGTCGTTTACAATAGACGACAGAGTGCTCGATACTATATATATATATATATATATATATATATATATATATATATATCTATCTATCTATATATATATCTATCTATCTATATATATATATATATATATATATATATATATATATATATATAATTCCCTGCAGAGACCCTGTTTTTCTCATGTGGAAAAACGTTAATGAAAGGTCTGGCGGTACTGATTAGATACTCATAAAGGAGGTGAGATAAACCTGAACAAAAACATCAGTGAAACAAGACTTTTGCTGAGCTTCCAAACCATGTATATTTTCTATTAACTATGATATAATATATATCACATGTTTATGCGACATTAATACTTAATTTACTATTGGCAGCTGGGTTCTAAGATCGAGAAAACGAAACCTTATAGTGAAAATTATAGTGAAATGTTGGCGAGAATGAACAATTGATGGAAATTCTTCATTCTCGCAAACATTTCACTATAATTTTCATGAATGGCGGCTCGATGTATCTGGTTTTTTTACCTGTATTTACACGGCAGGATTTTAATCGAAACCATAGGGTTTTTGTTAGCCATGCATGTCCACAAGCTGCTCAGCAACTTTTCAGCAACTTCTTCTTATATGAGCAACATTTTTTCGAACTGGCAACTTTTGTAGCTGCAAGCAACTATTTCGAAATTTGGCATTTATTCAGCAATTTTGACAATTTTAAGGAACAATTATATGTGTAGGTAACTTAAAAATTTACATTTTCTTTGTTATCGCTTAGTTTATGCTTAATAATAAAAAATTCAGCTTTAAAATGAGTTCTTCCCTCTTCAATCTACATGATTTATCAGAGTTATTAAAGTTTATGGTAAATTTTGTCATCTTTTATCTTCGGTATTTAATACTCGGAACACGAGGTAAGATCCCGGCCGGGGAATTAACACCGGAGTTATATTGTCTTATCATATTTAGTTATATATCATTATCTTTGTTTTGAGAGCACTTGTATTTAATCATTGTTTTATGACTTTTATTAAGACAGTTGTTGCTACATTTTCACAAACATCGTTGTAGACACCAACACAAGGCATTTATTGTCATACCTCCTAATGGACAGAGCTAATGAACTAACAACCTTTAGCAACTTTCTTAAAACCTGGCAACGTTTTGGAAAAAATGAGCAATTTCTAAGCAAAATTTAATAATTTTTTAAGCAACTTTTTGCAAAATTTCGAGCAACTTGTGGACAGGCCTAGTTTTTGTAAGGAAATAGCTTCTTAATAACGTAACACTTTCCTCAGAGGTGGAAAAAAGCTCTGGGTATGTGGGTACCACCCGTGAGGAAGGTTTATTAGTGAGGAAGGTTCAAAGTGAAAACACGTTATAGACACCACTAAAACAATTTAGAGTCTGGTAAAGTTATAATTGGCCAGGTACAGTGTTGAAAAAGAATGTATATTGTTTGCAGTCAAAACATTAGCTAACCAACAAATGCGCGGCACTGGCAGTCAGGGTGAGACACATGAGAGATTATAAGTTAGCAGCAGCCAGTTAGCAATCAGCAGTGCTCTGAGTAGCAGCAGTATTGCAATGCTTGTCCAGGTATAGCTGGAAATTTAGGTAAAGGAAAAAATCACGTTATTTACGAATACTATTGGATACTTGGAGGAAGGTTGTGAAAACTTGAAAATCTACCCTGAGGAAGGTTATGAACTTTAATTTTCCAACTCTGCCTTTTCCGTCGGTGAGTTTTCCCTGTGACGAATAAAATTGTCCGGCGTTAGAATACATAAGACTTGAGAGTCGGGTGCCGTCCAGAAAGAGTTAGAGAGTTTTAGATTGACGTTCTTTTTTATAACCGCAAACTGCAAACCGCGGTTAGAAGTTTGACGTTAACATGTCAAAGAGCATTTAGATTGGCGTTCGTATTTTCACTTGTTGCGAGCACTGATCTCAAATAATGTACTCATTATACTGGATAGAGCATCTATTGTTTCGCGCGTGGCAAAAATTGAAATCGGAAGTGAGGCTAAAAGTCTCGCGGCCACCATATGCGGTGGGACCCACAATATTGCTGAATCATAGTTTTCGCCTCTGGTTTTCGCTTTAAATGATCGGGTTTTTGACGAAAACCAGCTAAATTTTTGTAACATGTATCTGTCGCTATGGGAGAACTTCAAAGTGGCTGTATGAAAACCAAGTGGGTCCCACTTGAAATGGTCGCCACTAATTTATTCCGACTTCACAGCGAGCACCGGATGCTCTATCCAGTATAATGAGTCTATTATTTGAGATTAGTGGTTGTGAGCCGCCATGTTTGGTTTTCAATCATTCATACATATTCACCAAAAATTGACATGAGCTTCAGTGTTCAATTCAAAAACGTTGTGATTCAACAACAACAGACATATAAGAGTATAAATTTACACTTCAAACGTGGGTTGGTTGAGTAAAAGTTACATAAAAACCTTGCCGTAATTCATTTACCTCAAGAAACCGTTCTAGCAGTACAAACGTGAACCGCAAACGTATAACCTGACCGCTGGACATTGGTCACGTGGTTTCTAGCGGTTTGCGGTTATCAATAAAAAAATATCAATAAAAAATTCTCTAATCTCTAGACTCACGCATTCATGAACGATCGAGTCATGCATTTACCAAGTGATGGTCCACTTTGGAAAAGATTGGTGCGAGAGTGGCTATGCATGCAGGTACATTTTGGGGGGCATTGAAACTTCCATGTGTTAAAATATATTACTCCCAAAGTGTGGTCTTTCTATTATACTTCACAATCCTACGTTCACAGCCTGTCTCATTAGATTTTCCCTGTCTCCCCAAAATGGTCCCTCGCCCCAGCCACCACTCTTTTTCAAAGTCGCCTGAGTATAAAAACATCGTTCCGCAAGAATGTGCAGTGTTTTGACTCTATTAAATATAATCGGCATTCTCAGACCCCAAAGGGTAAAAAAATTTGGTATTTCATGAATTGCCATGCCTGTGTGATTTACCTTAATTCTATCTCGTTTATCTTTTTTCTTCAGATGTTCTTTGACAAAGCAGCAAAGCGGGCAATTCTAAGTCAAACGGTCAAATGTTGCAACTGGAAAAAGAAATGTGATTGGTCAGGAGAACTAAGCAATTTAGAGGTGCATTGTACAGTATACGAACAGCTCCACTGACAAAATTACACAATATACCACCATGCATGCTCGATCGGTTGAAACTCGACTGAAACGTTTTGTTTCAATCGCTCAACCGTATGTTTAAATATCGCGATAGCTAAAACAAATGATTCAGTCGTGCACCTTCAGATACATTTCAACATGATCGAAGCGTATAGTTCGATTGTGGTAACTTTGAAGTTTCCCTAATTACGAACCATGCTTATGTTCTTTTGAAGTGGTTCTCTGATGAAAGTATTGCTGGCAATGTTTTTGCATAATCCTAAAGGTGTCATGGTAGTTAGTAATCGTGCAAAGTTTCATTTCAAAATTCGTTAAAGAAAAGGTGATATATTTTACGTGTGAAGTTTGTATTTTGCAGCGCCGCCATTAAAGTGGCCGATCGAGCTTGGGAAGAATGAGTCGAGAAAGCTTATGACGTCATAGACTCAATAACAACAATGACCTTTTTGTTGACAACAACAATGATCTTTTGTTTTTGTTGAGTCTACGACGTCATAAGTGCTCCTCAACTCAATCTTCTCAAACACGGCCAATTTAATGGCGGCGCTTCAAAATACAAACTTCACACGTAAAATACAACTTTGTTTTTGAGAATTTCGAAATGAAACTTTGTACAGTTACAAGTAGCATAATATCTTTAGGATTATACAGGAGCATTACCAACAATATGTTCATCAGAGAACCAGAAGGTTATGTTTTTTACCTCTGTTTGTTTCTCACAAAGTATTGCACTAGTTTTCATAGAAGTTTGTGGAATGATCGACCATAAACCAAGGACCTTAAGGTGGCTCCTTACAGTTTCTTGAAGAATGGAAAATACAAGTTTGAAAGTCCAAAACACGCACATGCATAAACAATTCCAAAAAATAATAAAACTAAATGTTATGCATAGTTAAACAGTCTGACAATCAAAAACTGTTACCAAATAAATATCAACAGTTGTTGCTATGGCAACAATGACGTTTCAAAATGGCTGCCAATTACCCTTCAAACTAATTTAATTCGAAAAAAACTTTGGTGACCCCCAATTTTTTTTCATTAAAACTTTTGTTGAAGTATGAGTAATCAATAGGCCGATTTTAAAAAACTTCTGCAGAACGAATAATTTTTCTTCTCGGAAAAATCATATTTGTTAATTTTTAAAAAATTTCGTACTAAAGAATTTTTTTTAAATCAGCCTATTGATTACTCATATTTCAAGGAAAGTTTTAATGAAAAAAAATAATTGGGGGTCACCAAAGTTTTTCCCGAATTAAATGAGTTTGAAGGGTAATTGGCAGCCATTTTGAAACGTCATTGTTGCCATAACAACAACTGTTGCTATTTATTTGGTAACATTTTTTGATTGTCAGAATATTGATATTGTCAAATATTGTCAGAAGGCTTAACATTTAGTTTTATTCTTTTTCCGAATTGTTTAATCACGTGTTTTGGACTCTCAAACTTGTATCTGCCATTTTTCAAGAAACTGTATGAAGCCAGGGCACTGACCTGTATATAACTGGACCACTGACCTCTATAATATAACTGGACCACTGACCTCTGTTATATTATATTATAGAGGTCAGTGAACTGGACTGCTTGCTCCTATTATCTTTGAGCATAGACAATCCAGGTTATTCTGTGACATGAGTTATGAAAAGTGTGTCCATTTGAACGTGGCGTCAAATGGCGAATTTGAGTCCTTCTGCTCATTGGGAGACAACACTGACCGCGATTTTGACTGGATTACAGACGTAGGCTTTATAAAATATCCCGTGAAAATGAAGAAAACAATCCTTGACTCGCTGATATTTTCAAAGATAAACACAACAAATCTTTTTTGAAAGGTTAAAAAAGGTACATAAATAAATACACAAAGCAGTTATATTG
>OZ035998.1:34896127-35038627 GCA_964035015.1 Corallium rubrum
TGCAAGTTGAAAAAATTTGTTGAAAAAAGTAACTCCAATTCTACTTGCCGCAACATGCTGTTTCGACTTGCAACGAAATCATTGTTGCACGACAATGTTTGAAGTGGATAGCAATACGTGCAACAACGCTTTTCAACCACTAGCAACGCAACAATGTTTCAGCAATTTGTTGCTCGTATTACTTATGCCTCACCTTAAATGTAATAAAAGGTTAAAAAAATTACCTTAATATATATATATCCGACTTCCAACCATACGGTATTATCTTTTTAGCTACACATGAAAACATGCAAGCGTCTTCCATTAGAGTGCTTCAACAAATGCGGAAAGAAAGATATTCCAAGAGAAGAGGTAAATAACAACAGCAGCAAGAATTTTGATTCTTATTTATATATACTTTGCTTTTTTGCAATAATTCTGAAGAAACAAGGTTCATGAAAACTAGTTTCTGTTATAACAATCATTAGTTTGACAGATGCCCAGCATCCAATTAAAACAGTTTCCAGAGCTTATTTACAGGGGCGTCGGAAGTGGGGGGGGGGGGGGGGGGGGGGGGGGGGCTACCCCCACTATTTTTTGGTGGTGGGGGCCAGAATATGTTTGGGTCCCCCCACTTTTTAACAAGACCAGTAATAAACAAGGCCAGTAATATAGTTATGATTAACAAAATCACTAACCCTAGCTAACCCACGACTTTGTATAAAGATATAATAAAGAAATTTGAATGCAGATATTCAATGTCTGGAAAAGTGTTGTCTTTTGAGTATTTTATTTTGTGACGTTTTTGGACCTTTAGAATTCTGTAAATCCTTGGCCTAAAATGCAGGAAATGGCATTTCAGAGATTCTAAATTTCTAAATTTCCCAGGGGAGCATGCCTCCGGACCCCCCTAAAAATGTTGGGGGCCCCCCCCACTTTTAGTGTCGCTCCGACGCCACTGAAGATTTATAGGACAATAAAGTTTTCAGTTTGATATTTTAGCTGTAAGTACTCTGAAAAAGCACCGAGTCTCTAGACGGGAATCGAATCAGGCAACCTTGCAAAGAAATGGTCACACTGTAATCACTAATGAGTTAGTATATAGGTTATTCATATAAAAGATATCGAGAATACGTTTTTGAAAACGTTCTTTCGACATCAATACTGTTTTAGAATACCCAAAATACCCTTGGTCTACCGCATGAGCCCCATATATAGTTACAGCGCGCGACTATAGTTTTCACAACGTTTCCAGTTCGGTCCCCAACTCAGGAGTACTATATCAGGATTTTTTCCTGGAAACTAAAAACTCCCTTAGATAAGCATTTTGCTTTTGGGGCAAACCTCCAGAATAAATATATATTAAATTAAAAAAAACCAAAAAAAAGAACTTTAAAATTTTCGATGTTAACGATTTCTATTTTCTGCATTATTTTCGTTTTGTAGATGACTCTTCATACAAATATGTGTCCGCTGGCTACACTTGCATGTTCCTACATTGATCTAGGATGTGAATTCAAGGTACTGATTTCAACCAGCTTATAGCGTCCGCTACCGCCCCAGATTATTAAGTAACTCAAAAAACTTCTTGAAGTTGCCACTACAATTGTGAAAATCTCTTATAATAAAATAAAACAAAAGGAACTATATGTGGTCACCACATAGAGTGGGTATCTCCCTAAAATTAGAATTATAAAAGAATGGGGTCATCATGCATGTAAGAGCAATGACTCTATTTTCTCTAATCCTTTCGGAGAGATATCCACATTAAGTGGTCACCGCATTTTCACTGCATATACCCACATTAGGTGGTGACCCCATTCTTCTATAATTCTAACTTCTGGGGAGATAAACCGAATTCTTTTATATCCACAAGTGTTGTGCTAACCTCATGCAGTCTATCAATAAAAAAACTTGATTGGTTTTGACTTCAAACATGCAGAGTATAGGTATAATAGCACATTTGCAATTTTGCATACGGCCGTACTCTCTACAAGAAGTTACGCTACATTATAAGACGGTACGTTATAAGACATTACGTACGTTACATTGTAAGACGTTACGTTACATTGTATTGATTGTAAGACGTTACTTCACATTCTGCAGTGGCTGTGCGCTATCGAAATGTTTTTGTATGCCGTTGGGATACTGAAGTTAAGACTTCTAGTATCCAAAACTAAAATCTAGTTACACAATGGTTTCAACATTTCTTTGGTCTGCATTACACCAGTCACTAGTGATTGACGTCGCGACGACCCGGGACCCTTGCAAGGTCTCGCGCCCTGGGTAATTTGCCCCCTCTGCCCCCCCCCCCCCTCTCGCCGGCCTTGCCATCATATATACCTGGTTGCCCACAAAAAATACTTACTAATCGCGTGATTTTTTCAACAATTCCAACCATGCGTCAACATCTCAAAATTTGTTTGTACAGGCTAAAAGAGATCATTTGGAAGAACACTACAAGTCGGCTTTACAAAAACATCTTGACTTGGCTTGCTACAAGGTACGCGAAAACGAGAGCAGGATCGTGTGCACGAATGGCGTTTTCATCTGGAGAATTAACAACTACAAGAAACGAATGGACGGGGCGATAGGTTTAGACGAGGAGTCGGCAATATTCAGTCCAGCGTTTTATACCTCCCAGTACGGTTACAGGCTGAGGCTAAAGGCGTATCTGAACGGACGCGACCGCGGACGAGGGACGCACTTATCTCTGTACATTATCATCATGAAAGGCGATTATGACCCACTCCTAGAGTGGCCTTATAATATGAAAGTGACTTTCTACTTACTCGATCAGAGTGACAGGCGACAACATCGATCTCACACGTTGAGTCCAAATCTTTCGCTGCCAAACATCAAAGTTGTTTTTAACAGACCGACGGGGAAGGAAAATCTTGGCATTGGCAATCCATGTTTTGTTCCACACGAAGTTCTGGAATCAAAAGCATTCATACAAGATGACACGATTTTTATCAAGGTTGCGCTTAATTCGCAATCAAATTTAGAATTGTTGGAGAGGTCGTAGAATAGTTGTAGTAGCCAGTATAGCTAGGAGAGGTGACGTAGGATGGTTGTACAGTAGTATAGACCCTGAGATGACAGTCATTAGAAGTTGTTGGAATAGTGAAACAGTTCTTGAAATCACACACAATTCCGTGAATCTGAGATGGAATCCAGTGGCAGAACATATCCCCCTTACAGCGTAATATATTATTGAAGTATAGCGGGGCACATCACTCCACAGAATGTAACAAGATTTTTGGGATTTCATAAATCTCAAAATTTTTCCAAAGATTTAATATGATTTAATATATGAAATTTTGGAAAAATTTTGAGGTTTTTCTGAAATTTCGGAAAGAATTTTCACAAGTTTACGAGACTTTTTTGAGTGATGTCCGCTCCGATGAAAGCCCGCCAAGAGCAGTCACCTCGCGAGACCGTTTGCTCTTTCGCTGCAAACATTGAACAAGGTGCAGAGCTCAAAACTTGAAAAAATTAGCCAAAATGGACAAGTGGAAACACCGCCCGTGAAAGTTTTGATCAGGGCACAAACATGTACGTATCGAAGGGAAACTTATCAATATGTTTCCAAGGGAAACTTTTATGTTTGACGTTGACATTAGAACAGGGGCGTAGGCAGGATTTTAAAAGGGGGGAGCCGAAATCAGAATAAATTTTTAGGGGGGTCCGCGGGCATGCTCCCCAGGGAAATTTTGAAATCGAGAGTCGCTGAAATGCCATTTCCTGGCTTTTGGAGGAAGAAAAGGAAGGAAGATTTTACAGACCCTAAAGGTTAAAAAACGTCATATAAAATACTCAAAACATGCAAACGTCACAAGATACTCAAAATGCATACACTCAGTAGAATGAATACACAATACACTGTTTACAGTTTATTTCCTGACATAATTCATATTGCATCAATTTTGTAGTTACATGTCTGTTGTTTTATATCTAAAGGGGGGAGCCGCTGCTCCCACAGCTCCCCCTGGCTACGCCACTGCATTAGAACATGTTTTGACGGGCGGTGCATGTTTCCGCTTAGGTGCAAACGACTGTAAATTAAGAACTAATACTATCTACATACGATAGTATACGACAGTATACGATAATATACATCGTATTCATAAAGATAGCCGCCAATTTATATTTTTTATATCATCATGCATTTAAATTAGCCATTCCTGCAGCATCGTTCTTGTGTAAAAGTTATTTTCAATAAAAAACACAAAAACGAGGTTCGAAAGCCGAAAGGCTAATTCAAATGCAAAGAAGACGCCTGGGTCAGCGTTCATTCGGGCTACTGGCAAAGTGCGCAGCGTGAGAGTGGGCCGAGGAAGATCAAATCGAAGGCGGAATGTGGTCAAAGACAGTTGTCAGCCACATCTAATCGCTAAAGAACACCTTGATCAAAAGACAAAGCTGTTCAACTTTTTGTCCAACTTACTCTAAAAGCGAAAGGAGCAAAAGAACTTAATAAATTTAATGGAACTTAATTAAAAGGAAATAAACCAAGCCAGAAACGTGAAGAGGAGGTATATATATACTGTAGGCTTGTATTTCAAGCCAAAATTAGTAACACTATATTATCTAGAAAAATTGTTCTCGTTTGTCTGATTAAATGAGTATGTGCTAATAAGAAGTAATATTTCATAAACGAGTGCTGTGGGAGTGTAGTTACCAGGGGTTACAAACACGAGAGGACAATGAAAATTACGAGGACGTTAACCGAGTAATTTTCATTGTTCTCGAGTGTTTGTAAAAATGAGAGAATAATGAAAATCACGAGGCCCCAGGCCGAGTGATTTTTATTGTTTTCGAATGTTTTACAAACACGAGAGAACACTGACAATTATACGAGGTAATAAGCCGAGTGACTTTTGCTGTTCTTGAGTGTTTGCAACCCCTGGTAAAACACGATACACGAGTTTAGGAAATAGATTCTCAATCATCAATTATAGTAGAGGGACTTTGTGATAATGGTGCATATTAGATTAGACAATGCATGGTTTCATGTTGAATTTATAATTAAGAAATGTGGTAATAAACAGTTCTTTGTTTGTGCCGTTTATTATCTGACTTCTTATAAATTCAGTTTGCGTGACCTTTATCAAAACTCATACACATGACCGAACATTTTTCTCTGGTTGGCTAATTAGCTCATGAATTATTAATGAGTTTGAGAAGTAATCGTATAACCCTTTGCATATGACGAGTCTCGACGACAACTTCAAAGATCCAGAAAACCTCCTTGATCAGTCCATGAACGAGATGTGAAGCGATTGAAACTAGACAACTTTAAAGATCCAGAAAACCTCCTTGATCAGTCCATGAACGAAGTGTGAAGTGATTGAAGCTAGACAACTTTAAAGATCCAGAAAACCTCCTTGATCAGTTCATGAACGAAGTGTGAAGTGATTGAAGCTAGACAACTACAAAGATCCAGAAAACCTCCTTGATCGTATATCGATCGCTAATAAACTTTGGGTGAGGTGCCTACACATATTTAAATAACACAGTTGAGCAATTCAACGTAAACACTGCATGCTATTGGATGATTGTTTCATTTATTCATTATACCAAAAACTACATTGTCCTCACGCCGTGCACAAGTTTGCCTAAACGTGGACAAAAAGATAGAACAAAGACTTTCGCTGAGTTTCCAGACCACCAAGCAGTTCTCGATTACTAGGATTCCACGCACATTACCAAAGCGGCTATACCGTATATTTTTTACCATAATTATCCTATACGATCCTAAGGTTTACTAAAAAACTCATTTACAAAATACAGGAAGAGAAGAATCAAACTGACTATTTCAACGTATAAGACATGCACAGCAAACACATACTCTTCTTCACCGAGATTGTACTCCCCTTTATCCATGATGTACTGAATATCAAAAACCAGAAACTGCAAAGTAAGAAGAGAGCTGCAATATTAATAAAGTAAAAAAGTACAGTGCTGTTCAGGATAAAAACTGCGGAAAAGAGTTTTGATTAAAGAAATACAAACTGATTTTCCGTGTTTGGATACTCTGATCCAAACACGCCGGAAATTGCGAGACTGGAGAAAAACGTAGCAAAACATGAGTGGTAGGTGAGTGTTTTTAGCTTTTCGAAAGTCGAGCAATTTCCAAAGTGTTTGGATAAGAGTCTCCAAACACGGAAAAACCCATTTGGTATTTCTTTTATAAAATAATCACAAGTGAATATGACATACTGTCCGACATTTCAAAAAAATCGTTTTGGCGGGAATTTTCCGTGTTTGGATACTCTGATCCAAACACGGCAATTGACCAATCAGGGCTCGCGTAGTATACATGTTATTTTATAAAATGAAATACCAACATTTAGAGTGGAACCATTCATTAGAGTAAAATGTAATGAAGAGCTCCACTCGAAACGTCAGTATTTGGTTTTCAAAGCTATTCTCAGCAGTTAACCTGCACCTTTCACTTTGAGTTGCACTATCAATAAACCAGGTGTACACAGGTTCCTATACACAGGAGAACAAGATGGCGTGTTCTGTCGAGGTTAGTACTTCGATGGGTGATCACGCACATATAGGAATAACCACGTATCGAGCTTGAGAACCATACGAGTAGAATTGTAGTTGGTTCCCTCTGTGTTTCGAAAGTTTCTTCGCCGAATTATCCGGTTTTCCTCCCTCCGTAAAGTCAACACCTAGATCATAACTGCCTGACATGTGTCGTATGACGGCTGTCTGGAACGTCTTTGATATGTGCCTTCAACGTTGATCTGCGTTCTTCGTCATCCAGGCACCGGCCTGAAGTAAGGATGATTAGCCCCCAGTCCTTTTCTTTCCCTTTCGCCCGTTCTTATATCTATTGAGTCATCCAACGCCAAAACGAGTCTGTGAAGCTTCGGCGAAGTTATGTCCGCAACTATCTCTACGTCTACCCCTCACCAATACGTTGACCACTTCCGCAGTTGTAAGACCGTACCCTCAATCATGCAGGAGTGACTTCAAATGATGTTGCCAACTTGGGACCACGCCAAAATATTATACCGTTAAAACAAAATGGCGACTATACGTTCTACCATGATTCTTTGTGAGCCTAAATGAGTTCTGACAAGAGCAGAACATTGTTTGACATGTCAACGTGAATTTAATAGATAACATCTTTCTTCCAACCAATTTTAGCATCCTTGCAACACTGCCTTGTGACTATTCTTTGAGTAATATTATGTTTGTGGGAATTTCTTTTGTTCTCACAGGTCCGTTACATGTAACAACTAATATACCTCATTAAAATTCATTTGTACTAATCCTACCTCCGTTGACGTCAAACCAGGTCTGATTAGAACTAACATATCTGGTTTGACGTCTACGGAGGTGACAACAACAAAACTTCCCACAAACATGATATTACAAAAGAATAGCATAAAAAGAGGTGCATTAGCTATTAAACGTCCCGCTCGATGAGGGTCATTTAGTAAAATTCCCGAGGGCCGAAATATAGTTTGCGCTGGATGGACGCAAAGGTAAATCCTTTTTGTCACCGTCCATTGAGAAGTGACCGGGAGTGACGTTTCGACAACACCGTGACCAAACATCTGTCTTAAAGTAGTTGTAAAACAAAACCTTTTATTTTATATTTTAGTAAATACCTTTGAAAAACTCCTGTGGTGGGCTGTAAACATTAGCGTTTGCAACGTCACTACTCGTCACAGCAGTAGAACCGTGTTATCTCGAACAAGAGTTGACTTCCCCTTCAACATATTTTTTCATTGTCAATTACAGTATATATAAGCCCTGTTTACATGGCCAAAATTAAGCGGGATCTGAGCCACATCTGATTAGTTTGCACTACCTCAAGGAGGTGGATTAAACTGAGCAATCGCGCTTAACTTGGCCGTGTAAATGCAACGGGATTGAAAAACGCTTGCTATTAATACGTTGTTATTAATACGATAAAATGAATTTTTTTGCCCTGCTGTAGAAGCTTCCATCTCGCTGTTCTTTGTTCCTTTGTTTTTTTTCCTTTCTTTTAGCTATTACTCTTTCTCGTGTACCGATGTCTTCCGTTGTTCTTTGACGCACGCTACCCATACGAAGCTTCCAAAACCAAAAATATAGCTCATCCGCCATGTTGAATAATGGTGTACGTGTTTTAGTACGGGATTATTAAATGACCGTGTAAACGCACCAAGGTAGCGCATTTTAAGCACGCTTAACTTAAGCGTGCTTAAATTTTGGCCATGTAAACCAACATGGTCTCTCGTTCCGTATGATGATATATAACATACAACCCAACACGCGTGTATGATGCATTTCATCATACATGTGCATGTTTTAAGATGCGCCAATTAACGGATTAAAACTCACTGCGCATCCCACAATCTTTGTCAAGACCCCCCGACACTTTTCAAGTTAGGGTTAGGGTTCCCCCCGGGAAATTCACATTTTTGAGATTAGGGTTAGGGGGTTCGGGGGGGGGGGAAGGGTTTCATTAATAACCTCTTTATTAAAAAAACATGCACATGTATGATGAAATGCATCACACACGCGTGTTGGGTTGTATGTTATATATCATCATACGGAACGAGAGATTGTATACCCAATTCTCTCCTGGCATTACCACCTTATTATATATACAGAACTCGCGGTCGAGCTCTCGGCAACGGCCTCCGTGGCTCAGTGGTCAGAGCATTGCACTAGAATCGCAAGGTCGTGGGTTCAATTCCTGCCGGAGGGCCTGTGTAGTTGCATTTTTCGCAACTGCTCCCGGTTTGGTCTTAAAATGTATATATTCTACACTCGAATTTTCCTTCACCCTAAATCCTTAGAACATGCTGTGTAATCGAGTGAAATGCCCAATATCATTTATAATATACCCAATTCTCTCCTGGCATTACCACCTTATTATATATACAGAACTCGCGATCGAGCTCTCGGCAACGGCCTCCGTGGCTCAGTGGTCAGAGCATTGCACTAGAATCGCAAGGTCGTGGGTTCAATTCCTGCCGGAGGGCCTGTGTAGTTGCATTTTTCGCAACTGCTCCCGGTTTGGTCTTAAAATGTATATATTCTACACTCGAATTTTCCTTCACCCTAAATCCTTAGAACATGCTGTGTAATCGAGTGAAATGCCCAATATCATTTATAATATACCCAATTCTCTCCTGGCATTACCACCTTATTATATATACAGAACTCGCGATCGAGCTCTCGGCAACGGCCTCCGTGGCTCAGTGGTCAGAGCATTGCACTAGAATCGCAAGGTCGTGGGTTCAATTCCTGCCGGAGGGCCTGTGTAGTTGCATTTTTCGCAACTGCTCCCGGTTTGGTCTTAAAATGTATATATTCTACACTCGAATTTTCCTTCACCCTAAATCCTTAGAACATGCTGTGTAATCGAGTGAAATGCCCAATATCATTTATAATATACCCAATTCTCTCCTGGCATTACCACCTTATTATATATACAGAACTCGCGATCGAGCTCTCGGCAACGGCCTCCGTGGCTCAGTGGTCAGAGCATTGCACTAGAATCGCAAGGTCGTGGGTTCAATTCCTGCCGGAGGGCCTGTGTAGTTGCATTTTTCGCAACTGCTCCCGGTTTGGTCTTAAAATGTATATATTCTACACTCGAATTTTCCTTCACCCTAAATCCTTAGAACATGCTGTGTAATCGAGCGAAATGCCCAATATCATTTATAATATACCCAATTCTCTCCTGGCATTACCACCTTATTATATATACAGAACTCGCGATCGAGCTCTCGGCAACGGCCTCCGTGGCTCAGTGGTCAGAGCATTGCACTAGAATCGCAAGGTCGTGGGTTCAATTCCTGCCAGAGGGCCTGTGTAGTTGCATTTTTCGCAACTGCTCCCGGTTTGGTCTTAAAATGTATATATTCTACACTCGAATTTTCCTTCACCCTAAATCCTTAGAACATGCTGTGTAATCGAGTGAAATGCCCAATATCATTTATAATATACCCAATTCTCTCCTGGCATTACCACCTTATTATATATACAGGACTCGCGATCGAGCTCTCGGCAACGGCCTCCGTGGCTCAGTGGTCAGAGCATTGCACTAGAATCGCAAGGTCGTGGGTTCAATTCCTGCCGGAGGGCCTGTGTAGTTGCATTTTTCGCAACTGCTCCCGGTTTGGTCTTAAAATGTATATATTCTACACTCGAATTTTCCTTCACCCTAAATCCTTAGAACATGCTGTGTAATCGAGTGAAATGCCCAATATCATTTATAATTTACTCAGTTAGCTCGAACTCCCGCTATCTGTAACGATTCTTTATCTCCCTTGAAAGTTCAAGATAGCGGAGTTCCACGGTAAATTGCCGCATAAATCGAGGTCGAAAAATTAACTGGAAAACTTAAAGGGTTTTTCGGATATTTTGTTTTCATGTGATCATACCCGTGTGATCATCAAAAGAAAACTCAGTCCACTGATCTCTATCTAAACTGGATAGCGCATTCTTGTGTCCAGCAGTCAAAATTTTGAAGCCAGATTCGCCATCTTACTACTCCCTGTCCAGTACTCTTTAACCGGTCATATATAAGTTGGAGGGGGAGGGGGGAGGAGAAAATAGGGGGGGGGGGGGTCCGTAAATAATAACTTAGGAAAAAAGGGGGATCTTGAATTATTTTGAGTTTCTCAGGGTGGGTATTTGATAAAATTATGGAAGTTGGTATTTTGCATAAGGCCAAATTATTAAAGTTAACATTCTACAAAAAGCAACAATTCATTATTTACATGTATAGACTGAACAGTTTTAATATAACTATAAATAGAAAGAAAGTCATAATGGTAGAATATAAAATGTTAAAATGCCGATCATTTCAATTTCCCTTGGCTCATATAAATTACCGTCAGTTCATTATTGATAATTTGGAAGCTCAAAAGTATGCTGCCCATGTTACCCATGGGGGTCTACCTGAGTTTTTGATAAAACAGTCAACTTTGTTTATAAGCATGCTACCTCCCAAGTTCTATTACAAACCCTAACATATTATACATCAATGGAAAGGTTATTGAACAAAGATTACAAAAAAGTTATTCTTGGTAGCTTAGAGGTGAAATTTGACACTTCAATGATATGTAGAACATTCCCCAATGCTGAAAAAATCTCACATCCAGTTGAGAAAATATATTTCATCACTATTTTGATGAAATTTCAATTTTCTTTCAATAATACCAACTACACAGATAGGAAATTGTTTTAAGCGATGGATTTTTTTTAATTCCACCTATGTTTGTCACAGTGATATTTTGAAATATGCTAAATTAAAAATTTGAAAATGTTGATGGTTTTTTCATGATAATTTCCTTCCATTACCACATATAGAACATTCTTTCGCTTAAAACACTGAGCTCACTGAAGTGTAGCAGCACTGAAAATTTCAGCCCAATTGGATAAATTGTTAATGAGATATCTTTTCTCAAAGTGTAAAATGTGCGATTTTGAGAAAACGGCATTTAAAGTTTAGCATTATTTACAGTGCCTAAATTTAACGCCTAGATACCTAAATTCAAGACCAAAGTCTTACTGGAGATACTTAGAGATGCTTGTGTTTGTTGTGTTGTTCCAAGTACACACCTTCTAAACAGTTTACTGTCACTCAAAGTCATAAATACAGGCTTTAAGACTTCTAAAAAAACTGGAGGCAAGCATCTGCAATCTGCTCAACAGATATTTAAGCAAATTGACGTCTCCTTAAATCTATCTTAAAGCTCCTTTTTCGTCCTGTATACTTGGCACCAATATTGAAATGAGCAACAGCATCATACACACCAAATTTCAAGACGGACGCTCCTACAAAAACTCCTTTTGGTAGCCTGTTCCAGATCATACCAATCCAAGCATTTTTTTAGATTGCCAGGGGGGCGCAACCTACTGTTCAATTGCCACGACGACCGTAGTGTATTATGGGATATATTTTGAAAATAGGACAGCACCCAACATAGTCCTTCGCCACAAAGAAATTTTATATCGAAATACTAGAGCCATACTTCAATACATCTATTTCACATATACGAAGTTAAATTTTAACATTTTTACTTGCTTCGAGACGGACTTAAAACCAGCCTCCCATACTGTCACGACAGTGTCTCCAGCGAACTGGAAAAATACGAGGACACGAATCGCAAAGTACTTCTATCACACAGTTCTTCGTGTGAAAAGGATCGGGATCACCAGACTTTATGATATCTTTACCCAACTGGTAACATAGTTAAGCCCTTTTCAGGTTTTCACACAACAGAAACGTAGAAAATACGTCCTGCCGCGAGAACCGTTATGCTCTAGTAACAAAACAACAACCTCGTCCCCAGTACTTTTCCCACGCGGTTCATTTAAAATTAACGAAAAAACCGTCTAAAATTTCAAAAACATACCAAATACACCGAAAACAGCCTGCAATGGCTAAACAAAGGTCTCAACCTTTGTTTTAGCAAAAAAGAAAAAAATTCATTTTTCCATCTATGCTTAGGTAGACCCCCACCTTAATGTTGTAAATAACCATAAGTTCAGTTGTTTGTGGTACTTTAGTACAGTTACAAGTTGCATTTTAAACTATTATTTCTTAAAAACTTTGAATTACTATATACTGTAAGTTTAATCTCCTATTATTTGTGATAGTACTTTTTCTCTTTTGGGGGGGAGGGATCCTTGAAAATCTTATGGAAATTTTAGGGGGTACTAAAAAAGATGTGTATACTTACTAGGGGTAACTAAAATTTTCCATAAAAAACCCTATTTCTCCTCCCTCCCCACCCTCCAACTTAAATAATGACCAGTCCCTTACCACTGGAAAACAAGGAAAATACAAGCAAATACAGTCCCTAAATTGTCAAATACATACTTCAAGGCTTTGTAAAGACATGTTTTATAAACTACCAAAAGTATATAAATAGTTTTATAATGAAGTTATTGACTGTTGACTGTTTTAGTTTATCGATTACCTTTTTATCTTTTCATCCCTTTTTGTGCTACGAAAACATACAAAGTTTCTGTGACGGCCATCTTGGTATACGAAATTCGTCAACTCCGGTGGCCGAGAGCAATGAGCAATCCAGTCATATAAAAAGATCAGTGCTTCAGACTAAACACGACGTAGTACCCATGTACTACAAATAAGACCCGGGGTGGGGGTGGGGGGTGGGGGTGGGGGTGGGGGGCTTGTATGCAGGCTAAACTCAACTTACAACAGTGAACAGTAGGGCAAGTGCTCCTCCAATGGCGATGTTTTCGACCTTGGAAATAAATCAGAAATACACTATAAACGAATTGTTTTGATCAATACCAGCCTGTGTGTAAACAGATTGTCTACGAGATAGGATGACTTTGAGGTAGAACAAAGACAGTCTATGGACAGTCCATTGAAAAATATATTATCTAGTCTATGTAGGGAAACAATGTTAAGTTCTAATTGGCTAATGACTCTTCTACTTCCACTTTTACACTGGGATATTTAACACATGGCTGCAAGCGACTTTAACCTTGTTAAAAACACTTTTTTTTGCATTAAAGTACGCATGAAGCAAAAAGGTGTGTTTCATTTAAAAGAACACTTAAATGACAAAGTAACATCTTTTCCAGTTTTTCGTTTTGTTGCTTCATTTTTGAGATATTTTATAGTTTGTTTGATTTTTAAAATTAAAGTCATCTACAGTAAAGGTTATACAGTATCTTTGCTCTCATCAAACAATTTCCATTAAGCACATATTCCATTAAGCACAAGATTAACACTTTACAACACATTAATTCTACCTGTCTTGGATTACGCTGATACAGTATCATACGGGGTGATAAGAACAACAAAACATTAATGGAAGATTTACAACTACTACAGAACAAAGCAGCGAAAGTTATCTTAGGTCAGCCTCTTTACTTTTCAGCATCAGGAGAACTAAAATGGAAACCTCTTTTTCTATTAAGAAGACAGTTTCGTCGATGTGTTTTTGCTTATAAGTGCATTAACAATTTGATTAGTTATAATCTTGAAGTAATTGTTAACAAAAACATACATAACCACAATACACGTCAGTGTAATGATTTGCACGTACCGAAACCCAGAACTAAATGGGGAAAACAAAGATTTGTTTTTCAAGGACTAAAGGAATGGAACGCAATTAACGTCGATATCAGAAACTCTGACTCCTTTTTATCTTTTAAGCGGAAACTTAAACTATTGTATTTTAAAAATTAGTTTTGTAATTTTTAATCTATTTGCTAGGGCCCTATTGAAAAACACCTCTGGTGATGTAGGTACCCTATTAAAATATTATTATTATTATTATTATTATTATTATTATTATTATTATTTATTAATCACTTGAAAATTTACATGTTTGGTTTTGAGAGAAAAACACGACCACGTGCTTCATTTGAATTAATTTGGCTTGATAACAGCAAAGATATATAACCTTCTCCGATAAGTCATTATGCACATGTGACTCAAGATTTTAATTTGCATGATCAACTGAAACAACCAGAAATACCTCAACAACAACGCAAAAAACAACAACAAAAAACTGCCAAAGACGTTACATTGTCATTTGAAGCACACTTTCTTTCAAATAAGACATTAATTTTCGCCTCACAGAAGCACACTGGGATTAAGTATTTTTCATCGTTATCGTTAATAGGAGCTATCAAAAGAGCCAATCTTTTCCGACATATGCACAAAAACTAGACTCAAGTTTTTTTACCGTTGTAACAAGTTGGAATGCCCTCGAAAAGACCAGCGCGAAAAATACCACCAAGGCAAAAACGAACAAAACGCCTCCCAACTTTGTCATGTGCAACTAAATAAAGAAGAACATATATATGATTAATTTTTTGAAAAATAAAATAAGCATTATACAAATAAATGAATATTTTGTTAATTTTTATTTTATTCAAATCAAATAAATATTTTACGTGGTGTTTCCGCAAAAATTATCTATGTAACATATATATGGTTAGAATGTTCATTTTTATCAATGATTTTAAAAATACAAACTTGTTTTAGCTGAAAAAGTCAAACGAAAAGTGTATGTAAACAGATCAGAACGATTCTCTTACATTTACAGATATTGATAAAATATTAATTTCCTTTAAATGTTTCTCATGAATTATTAATGATTTTATTAAAGAGTTTTTAAAAAGAGTTTTCATCTGTTTTCCATGATTTAAATACAATTAATTCCACCTCCTTCAACCCTCTCAAAGCTGGTCATGGCGACACGAGATGTTTCTGCATATATTAATTTCTAGGGCATTAATATAATGAGGAAAAATAGAATAGTTTCCCTCTTGCAAATATATTACAAAATTGCCAAACTAGTCGCTCTAAATATATTTGTAACAACGGTCTTTCTCATTCAACTATATATTAATGCTTGTAGCACATACCTTAGTCTGGCAAGCAAAAATACAGACTGAAATCGTCACAGCCTATAAAATTTTCATATAACAGCATCAGTATATATATATATATATATATATATATATATATATATATATATATATACCACTCCTTTCGTGGTAGTGTATACCGATCACCGATGACCTTTTGGTAAATATATTTAAAACTAGATTGTCCAAATGGTTAATTAGAATGGGGGTAAAGAAGACAAAACAAAAGCAAGCGAGCTAAAGGTAGACGAGTGGAGAATGAGTTTTACTCTTGCTCTGCAATATTAGATAAACTCAGAAATATTTTTAGGTCACAAACAGTATCCTATATATAACCAGAAATTTTAACTCTAATGTCCAAAGTGTAAATTTAGCGCAGTGTATATTCGTGGCGAAGGACGAATTACCCATCTCGGCAAGTTATTGGGGCATGCTCCCAGTGGCGGATCAAGCTTGCGCGGGGCCCCTGGAACATAATTGGCTGATTGATGCCCCCCCCCCCCCCCCCCCAAAAAAAAAACCAAAAACAAAAACAAAAAAATCTTCTGTGGACTAAAAGACAAAAAAAGAAAGACTAAAGAGGAAAGAATCGGAGGAATTTTATAACCAAGATAGTAATATTTACAAACAATGTTTCTGCAAAATGTTTTATGCAAATGATTTTTCGGGCCTTTGCAGAAGCAAAATCATTTGCTAGCTTATAGAAATCAAGCGAGCGTAAGATGTCCGATTCCATGCTCCTCAGCGGTAAAGCAGTTAAAAGTATTATAGAAAAGCTTGATCGTATTTATTAACTTGAAGATGTTTTTAAAGTTAAAATGACAATAAATCACATCGCTAACCGCTAGGCACAATCGGGCCAAACATTGGTGAGACTGAAATCCAAAACCTCCCACGTCTTTTATACATTCTTACATATAATTGCTTGACAGGTTTTATATATCAACTAAAACACGAACTTCACGTCTCAGTTTTTGGTTAGTGGCTGCAAAAGTAGGGCATTACACAACAAAACCTTGATGTTAAGTAAACATTTCTAAGTGATAACTGATAACGTCATTAAAGTTTTAAAATGAGGGAGCCATGCCCTGCTGGCCCTTTGTGCTTGTCCTTGCAGGCTGCAACATAGATGCGGTATATCCTTGGGAAAAAAACTGGCTTTGCGAAGCGCGGGGCCCCTCAAAAGCGCGGGGCCCCTGGCACCTGCCCATACTGCCCTCCCCTTGATCCGCCACTGCATGCTCCCCCAGAAAATGTTCAAATTTCGCAAACCCCAGAAATGCAGTAGATTATATGGCTATTCATTTCCTATAAGAGATAATGTCCAAGTAGTCAAACTGTAAGCAAAGATCGTGTTCAGAAAGCATTAAATGACCGAGAATGAGCCCTCCTTTTCCGAAGACGGCGTAAACTGACGTATATTAACTTTATTGCGCATCCAACAAGCTTTGCCAATGACTGAATATATGAAAACTTAAAAGTACACTATGTTGTTGTGAGCCCAGTCGAAAAGCTGCCAATCTTATACACAGTCATCAAAAAGCCGTCTTTTTCAGATATATAGCCGTCAAAAAATTTACAAATGTCGTCCAAAGGATGGCTGTCTGCCTAAGACCATGGCTATAAATTAGCATTACAGCTAGAAATCGGGGGACGGGCCCTTTTGGCCATATGGTAAACTGGGGTTGGCTATTGGTATCGATGCTCTTTGAAAAAGAGCTGGTTTCAAGAACATTTTCAGCTGAAAAAAAACTGAAGGAAGCGTTCTTAAACTACAATTTGAATCATAAAACTGAAATAAGAGCTCACCGCGGAAATGACCATCATGACAAGTGCAATATTCGTCTCGTGAAAACTGTGAAAAAATATAACAATAGAGTTGATGTTCGCGGGCATAAATATGTTTTTGGCCCGACTCAGGCTCATTTTAGGCCTAGCCGAAGGCGAGGGTTCAGAAAATTCGCTCTGAGAAGGGCCAAAAACATATGGCCTAGAACATCAACTGTATATTACTATTATAATAATTTTATTGGGCATTTAGAAGAATATCAAAGACAGTATATACGGTACTGATCTTGAACATAATGCCTAAAATATATTTTAGCCCACTGAATTCTCCATTTTAGCCCGCAAAATAGACCACAATGTCCGATGAAGTTATTTATAATAATCGTTAAATTTTTAATTTGGTCTGACGGGTATAGGCCTTACAGTGTACTGTACTTTTACATTAAAATACATAAGACATAATGTGAGTCGGATATGCCGCTCAGAAGGAGTTAAAGGTGAAATGCAAAGGATAAAGGATAAGGACTGGAGGCTAATCCACAGGGAGCCCATCTTGGCAGAGCGTGGGCACCCTGTGGCACACTCGATCGTGGTGTGTTTAGGAAAATAATAAAGGGATGAAACACGAATTCTTCCTTCTTTTGAACATCGTTTTAAGCGCCTATAGGTATTAAAATTGTAAGACAATTGAGCGAAGTAGTTGTGATAATGATTCATTTATCAAAATATAATCAAAATGATGCAAAATCTCAACTTTTAAGCGTGATTTTGTAGCTAAATTACATATCGTATTTTCGGGAGATGTTTTCCGCAAGTAGCTAGGACACTACATTATCGCTGACACTTCGGATAGCTACGAAAGCCTACGATAAACTTTTCGGATAAAGCGGGACGTCTCAGGATTATTGATTTATTGCACATTTATCTGACTCTGAGTTTCAGTAGGTTTCAGTATTCCAATGGTGGCTCCAGACGATACGAGATGTCCTGGCTACTTACGGAACACATTCCACGTTGAACGTTTGGTGTTTCATCCCTTATATTTTTTCCTCTCCCTCCCCCCCTTTCCCCCCGTTTTTTCCTTTTTCCGCCTTTTCCCTCGCTTCCGGTGAACGTTTTTCGTTTTTTAAATCCCCTGCCACAGTCCCCCGCGCGTCTTTCGAGCTGGTGCTCGGGGAACGAGATTGCCACCAATCTCGTTCCCAGAGCCGAGATTGCCACAGGTGCCCACGCGCTGTCAAGATGGGCTCCCTGTGGCTAATCATCCTTACTCGCAGCTTGCAGCCAGCGGCTGAATTGCGAAGGACACAGATCAATGTGGCCGTGTCGAGGTATATCAAGGGCGCTCCACGGATCACAGCTAAGATGTTAGGTGTTCATTTTACGGAGGGAGAAAAACTGGAGAACCCGGCGAAAATCCCCTCGAAGCACAGGAGAGATCAACTACAACTATAGATTCCCAAGCGGTCACCCATCCAAGTACTAACCCCGTCTAACCGGGCTTAACTTTTTGGTGAGAGGCAGCGCGCTAACAGCGCTTACGATGATTACCGCAGCTACTTTCTTTTACACAACATCACTTCTGTGGCTCGCCTACCTTGATATAACTCCAAGAAGATAAGACAGAGAAAGTGTCTGTAAAATAATAAAAAAGAAAATTTAATATATTTCTTAAAACTTTTACCCCATTCACGGTACAAAACAACCACAGTTTTATAAGTAGAGTCTGGCAATGATTATTGACTCTGGAATGTAATTTGTTAACCTGGATCATAGCAAAATATTACCTACAGGCAGTTGAGAGCTATTAGACAGTCGTAATATGTTTTGTAGTTTTAATGTTTTAAAATAGAGAAAGACGTTTGTGCGTGTTAGCAGATTTTTTGAAGCAACACGGCCCAGGGCCCTAGGCAAGATTTTTCGGTCAGGGGGCAGTAAGACTGGCAAATTTCTAGGGGGTCCGGGGCTATACCCCCACCGGAAATTTTTTGAAATTTGAGTCTCTGAAATGGCATTTCCCGCAATCTGACATCATATTTGAGCAAAATTTTGAACATTTTAAGACACATTCTCTCATTTTTACAAAAAGATTTTGTCTAAAACTACAGTATTACATATTTACAAAGACACTACACATGTTACTTTTCACCTAAATGTTCAGAAGTTCGTTACGAAGTTCGTTGGGAAGTTCAAAGTTCGTTTTGAATTACGCAATTTAATTGATTGTCGGCTACTATAGGAACCAAGAAGGCACGAAGTCAATCAAATGCGTAGTTTAAAACGAGCTCTGGACTGAACTTCCCAACGAAATTGCGAACTTCGGAACATTTTGGTGAAAAGTGAGTAGCAAATGACTGTAAAGTAATAGTTACTCTTACGGGAAAAAGCGCGAACATACCCACATGGCGGTCAATTTAAGGAGCTGTTCATATGAGGCGGGCTGGTCCGGTTACCGAAAATCTTTCTTTGACTACAAAAAGAAATTATAATACTCCGTGTGCTATACCTACAGAAAAACAAACCCAATTTTGCTTCGTTATGTGATTTTGCATATCGGAAAGTTTTTCTGTCAACAATTTGTTTGTTGCCTCGGACAACTCTAAAGGCTACTTAAAAAAAAATTCTTAAAGGGCAACTATACGTTTCCAGGTTATTCTATTTTCCGTTAAAGTCGGAAAAGTTCAATCTAAAACCAAAGAAATAATTGAAACCAGTTACTCGGTTCCACTTTTATGAACTGTCTAAGTTTGAGTTTTTGCTCCTTTTGCTGAACTCGTGTGAACGACGACCGCGTCGAAATAAAGACTGGTACTAGTACCTTGTGATGTCATACCGGTAACAAACAACAAGGTGATTGGTGGGTTTTAACCGGTATGACGTCAAAGACGATGGAGTACCCATTCTCCTGGAAACGCGGTCATGCTTCAAGAGGACCTAAGAAGGCTTCGCTGATAAATTCTTTGTTTTACCTCGAAATTCATATTTTTCTTTACTTTTGCTAAGTTAGATGATAATCCTTTCAGAAGAAAATATAACTTCAAAAGGTTTAGTTGACCTTTAACAACAAACCAAACAAGAAACCGCTTTAAAAGTAAACCAATCGGTATTGTGTATTTTGTTATGCAAAACAATTTTTAAATAAACTACACTACACTGCAGACATTCAAAAGTAGATATCGACATATTTATTTATAGATATTTTTATCTTTACATGCAATTGTGATTGCAGATAGAAATACTACTTACAAAAAATGACAGCAAAATAAGATTGAATGGATGACTTCGCCTACATCAACCAGTAAAAAGAAAAAAAATATATGTATAACACTACTAATTTTGTGACTATCAGTGTATTGCAGTGTATATGCTACGATATGACAGATATAAGATTAAGAAAAGTTAATGAAATGGAAATATTAGAACATCTTAAGGTGGCTCCCTATAGTTTCAATAAATACGCGCTATTTCATACGCGCTCATTATCTAATGTTATTCACAGGTCTAAAAATTTGTTAGACAAATACTAAGTAGACCTTACTATAGCAGAACTATCGCAGATATAAAATATCTATCAGAAAGTTCAATCATTTGCTGTTACCATGGTAATAATGACGTTGGAACTTTGATATATTTTCAAATATTGCATAATTGAAGCGGTATGTCTTCAGCTTGCTTCGGTGAAATTTTTTAAAAATTGCTGAGATGATAGACACTGTTGTGGAGGATATCCATGCACAAAATCAAAGAGGGTTGTTTGGACAGACTATTCACTATAAAAATTATCGATTTAAAAAAGTTCTGTCTTATGAAAATTTTTTAAAATTATATATACTTTAGAACTTTTTATAAACTACTTATTTACCAAATCTTAGCAAAATTCACCGAAGAAAACGTCTACAAGTCTAACATCTATGTCGACGCGGTCACAGAATTTCGAATCGACAAGATCACTATTTACGCATGCGTAGCGATACTATTTCTAGTCACCAGCCCCCTATTGAAATTACGTAGGGAGCCACCTTAAGGCGGTTTTCCACTAGGCGAAAAATGTCGCGCGAGCGACATTTTCTTTTGTCTCGCAAGCTCTCGAGTGGAACTGATTAGCCAAGACAAAAGAGAAATGTCGATTCGGTTGACATATGTCGCCTAGTGGAAAACCGCCTTGAGAGCTCATTATGACAAGAAGCTTTTGGTTATGCAATACAGTACAGTACATATATTCTCAAACCATGCTCAAACTTATTAATAATTCGTGATAAAATGCATTAAAAAGAAATGAATGTTAATAAGTATTCTGAAACCAAAGAAAAATTTCCCCAAAGAGGCTTTCAAATGTACTACGCTGTAGTTCTTAGCTTTTCAATTCATTAAATTCCATTGAAGTGTGTTTAAGAAGTAAGTCCACTGACTAAGAAGTCAGTTCACGGACTTCACCAGTGCAGTGTGAAAAACAACAGCGAACTTATATACGAAAGATAATCATGTGACAAAAAATTAGCCAATGATATCAAAATTACAATAATAAATCACTAATGAGATGTGAAAATTAGATGAAGACAGTAATAACAAATCAATAATGAGATGAGAAAGACATTTGCTGTGAAAAACAGTACAGTATACAGTAGCTAAATAATTACCACAATTAATAAACTAATATCACAATTAGGCTGATTTATAAACTCAATTTTATTACAAAAATCAAAACCTACCGCACTGATTTACAACATAAAAGAATCAAATAAAAGGCCAAGAAGATTGCACTAAAATTATGAAAAAATAATTAGAATATTTTCAAAAATTTAATACTTCAATCCTATAAAATTTCTGTTGAAAAACAGTTCAGTGCAGTACAGTACACTGTAATGGAATGCAATGTGACTAAGACAGACTCGTGGTCAAACCATGCAAAATCGAACAATGGACAAGTCCTAAAATGCAATGTAAAAATTGCCATATAAATATTGCGGTTCAATGCTTACTTCTATAAACAAATTTGTTATGACAGACAAAAATAAATATAAAATATCTGTCGCACATAGGTAATTGTCTTAAATAGAATAATTTATATGGTTGGCATAACCTGAGGCCCCTGGCTGTATTTCTGATTGGGCCCCCCGGGGCATTATTTTTTTAATAAGACATCAGCGGCCCCGGGTCCCCATTGGATCCGTGAGGCCGCGGGCCCCTGGCTGTAGCCCAGTCAGCCCCCCCCCCCCCCTTACTCCGCCACTGCATGTAACTAATATTTGCTGTTTGTTTTATATAAAATAATGCAACAATAATAACTGACTATTGGAGAGTAACGTACAATAACTGTACAGTAGACAACAAATACATATAAGATTGCAATAAATACAACTGTACAGTATCTATATACTTACTATGCGGGAATATAAACAGAAAGCTTTTTTCCAGCCTTCTCAAAAGCAGGCCTTTTAGACAAAAATCAAAAGCAGAATATTTAATTCAAGCATAAATAAAACAAATAACGTTGGTTTCTATATGTATACATAACTTTATTATCCGCATTTAATATATACATGCAATGTGTATCATTAGCAATCTCCTCACAAATACAATCGGGTAACGGGGTTCCCACCGTTTAAAAAACCTAAAATTCAGGGACTTTTCCACGACTTTCAAAAACCTTCTCCAGCAAATTTCAGGACCAAGACGTCCAAAAAATTAATTTGCTGAAAATCAAATATGACGTACCGCGTACCATTTCTATTTGAAATCAGTTATTTTAGCATGGCTACATTATCGGTAAAAGAACAGGAAGAAAATTTCAGGACTTTCAAGGACCTCTGTTAACTTCCAAGTACGAAATTCTATTCTTAAAAATCAAGAACTTCCCTGGTTTTTCAAGGACCGTGAGGAACCCTGTGTGGTACTAACTATACAAATTAATTTAAACTCCTCGATCTGATTACATGAATGCACAATTTACAATCAAGCAATCATCAACAAGAATTGCACCACTGCTTAACACTCCCAAATTTACAGTAAGCGTACGAGACTTTGTGGATTTTCAAAATACCATGAGATTTTTGGGTATTTTTTGAATTCATGTTGAGGATTTTTCAAAGATTTTCAAAGATTTTTCAAAACATTCCAGAGATCTTTAGGGATTTCCAAAAATTGTTAAAGGATTTTTACAGATATTTAAAGTGTTTCTTTTTTTATAAAAAGTTACATAGAGAGTTTTGGGAATTAGGATCTAAATTTTTAAATTGAATTAAAATTTAAAAAGTGTTTTAGGTGAACGAGATTTTTGCGAGTGACACTCGAAGACCACCAAGAACCAGTGGCGTAGCGTGACCATTCTGAGCGGGGGGAGGGGGTGGGGAGGGGTGTACCTCTATTGCGCTTCCTCAATTACCGACCAACTCGTTTTTATGACCAATTTACCGACCAATTTCCTATCAATTTACCGACAAATCACGTTTTTCTCTGCAAAATATCTGTTTTACCGACAAGTTTTTCAAAACGTGCGGGGGTGTCACACCGCCCTACACCCCCCGCATGCTACGCCCCTGCCAAGAACCCACACAAACGAATACAGTGAGGGCGGGCATACACAATCTTCGCGAACCACTAAAATGTATATATATATATATATATATATATATATATATATATATATATATATATATATATATATATATAAGTGAGTTTTGGTTTACGAAATGTTAGAGTGCTCAATACCATATCCAGGTGATCTGACCGTGAGGGAAAGGCCTGGAACTAGCAACCTAATAGAAATCCATTTTGCTGTATTGAATAACTTATTTCTTTCATTTTCCTTTATCAAACTGGTTGAAACTTTGTATTTATGTTCAGTGTTGAAAATGATAAGTCTATGCTAAATTTGGGAACAAAATAAAGTATATTTCACGAGATATTAAATAGTTTAATTCGAAAAATGGATTTCTATTTGACAACTAGTCCCAGTCCTTTTCCGTGTTTTCAGATCACCTGGATATTGATAGAGCAAAATAAAGCATGAAGTATAGTTACCTTAAAGTCTTCGCTACCAGAGGTTTCACCCTAAACGGGATCATCAGAGTCGCCTGATGATCCCGTTTAGGGTGAAACCTCTGGTAGCGAAGACTTTAAGGTAACTATACTTCATGCTTTATATATATATATATATATATATATATATATATATATATATATATATATATATAGTTTAAATCACAGACATATTGCTAGTTTAGAAGGTAAAAATGTGGGTTTGTCCCCCTATTCAATATGGTATTCTTATTTCTTTATGGAAATGTTTTGAATAGTAAATTAAGACATAAAGAAACGGCGGCTATACATCGGTCAAACAAAGCGTCGGATGTTGGGCTGTTGGCAGAGGTCTCTTTCCTTTCTTGTAGAGACCTCTGCCATGCAGCTGTTACCACTGATCTCAAATAATAGACTCATTATACTGGATAGAGCATCCGACGCTCGCTGTGAAGTCGGAATAAATTAGCGGCGGCCATTTCAGGTGGGACCCACTTGGTTCTCATACAGCCACTTTCAAGTTCTCCCATAGCGACAGATACATGTCACAAAAATTTAGCTGGTTTTCGTTAAAAATCCGATAATTTGAAGCGAAAACCAGAGACAAAAACTATGATTCAGCAATATTGTGGGTCTCACCGGATATGGCTGCCGCGAGATTTCTAGCCTCACTTCCAACTTCAATTTTTGCCACGCGCGAACCAATAGATGCTCTATCCAGTATAATAAGTATATTATTTGAGATCAGTGGCTGTTACAGGTAATGCCTGTCTACCGTGCATGTAAGCATTAATTAAAACTCATATTATAATAATTTTATCGGGCATTGTGTGTATAATCCGGGCTAAAATGGACAATTTATCGGGCTAAAATATATTTTAGCTCGCTCATCTGATCCTATAAACAGTTGGAATTGGAAATCACTATATTGGTTTGTTGTTTATGGAATTGTGTACTTTTCTTGTCAATACTTTGAAGCAAAGATTGTTTTGGTGACAAAAGTTGCGTTTTCCCGCCAAGTTTTGCATGTAAGATGTAAGTTATGAGTTATGTAAATATTTATTGCAATGAACTACACGCTGGCGCGTTGGCGGCACTGTTCAAGATACTGTTTACCTTACTGTCTTTGATTTTCTTCCAAATGCCCACTAAAATTATTATAATAGTAATACAGTTGATGTTCTTGGGCATAAATATGTTTTTGGCCCTTCTCAGAGCTACTTTTAACCCTCGCCTGCGCTCGGGCTAAAATGAGCCTGCAGTCGGGCCAAAAACATATTTTTTCCCCCGACACCCGATCCGCACGTTGTACCTAATAAACTATATACTAGACATTATATACACATTGTATTCAGTAAGTTACTGGAAATTGTTTAATTGTAAGATGCGCCAATTAACGGATTAAAATTCACTGCGCATCCCACAATCTTTCCCAAGAACTGTTGACCATAAATTACAAAGACTATTAGGGGCGTTGGTCGGGGAGGAGGAGGCTAAGAAACACCCCCCCGACACTTTTCAAGTTAGGGTTAGGGTTACCCCCGGGAAATTCACATTTTTGAGATCAGGGTTAGGGGGTTCGGGGGGGGGGAAGGATTTCATTAATAACCTCTTTATTAAACAATTTCTAGTAGCTTACTGGATACAATGTGTATATAATGTCTAGTAGTTTATTAGGTAACAACGTTCGGATCGGCTGCTCGCGAAGCACTTCTAAAAAATAGGTTATGCATATTACAAGCATATATATATATATATACTTACACAAAGAGAAACATGCAAATAAATCCAACAGTGATAAGAAGATGAATGGACAAGATTGCAAAGACCTACAGTTAAGGCCAGACAATTCTTCATCAAAAAATTGTGGAAACTTCCATCATTTGAGCTTTTGTACAAGGGAACGTTGTTAAACATCAATGTTTTGTTCTGTTAGCCCGGGACGTCTTCAGCCAAGCTTACAAAAGTAAGACGTCCGGCTAACGGAACAAAAGTTAGACACAAATAAATGTTTTTAAAAACATGGAAATTACAATTTTTTTGCAATCATTTAAACTTTGTAATTTGCACATCCACAGTAGAATAATATATAGAGAGAGCCAAGGAAATTAATTAGGTAATAAAAAAGACAACAACAACAACAACAACAACAACAACAACAACAACAACAACAACAACAACAACAACAACAACAACAACAACAACAACAACAACAACAACAACAACAACAACAACAACAACAACAACAAGTTGCTCAAGCCTAGGTCAAACGTCAGATATTTCAGTTTGTTTGATATGCAAATTAAACATTTTATCGTCACACGTGCATAATGAGATCGAAAAAAAAGTTATATCTTTGTTATACTGTCAAATATACAAACACTTGAAAATTTACATATTAAAACCCCGTTTACACGACTTACAATTTGAGTACAATTTGAAAACGGAACAAAATCACGCCATTTAGGCTTGCGTTTACACGATACCGGCACAAAAATAACATGAAATGTTATATGCTGTATTTGCATATACCGGCATGATTTTGTTCCGTTTTCAAATTGTACCAGTATCGTGTAAACGGGGTCTCAGTGTCCTGGGCGAAACACCCCCACATGCTTCCTTCGAATTATTCGAATTAGCAGCAAAGATATCTAATTTTTTTCGATAACTAATTATGCTTTTGTGACGTTAACATGTTTAATTCAAATGCATATCAAACAAACTGAAATATCTCAAAAACGAAGCAAGGAGACAAAAAAATTCAAAAGATGTTAGATAGCACCATAAAAAGTACCATATTTGTAATGTGTCTTCTATGATGATTTTTAACTCGGTGAAGCCCCATTTACACTACGCTCAATTTTTGTTACGGCTCGGATAAAAATGGTATAAGTATCAATCTTACCTGTGCTCGGACTACCTATTTACAAGGTCCGAGCACGGATAAAATAGGTACGGGTAACAATTTAACTGAGCCGTACTAAAAATCAAGCGTAGTGTAAATGGGCCTTCATCAGTCTTTCCCGTTGGTGGAATTTCCCTGTGACGAGTAAAATCGTCTAGCATTAGCCAGAGTAAGGGGGCCACGATTACATGGACAGGGCTGGCCCGGTTAACCGGGATGAGTTTGCGAAACGATTACATGGAGCGGGCTAGCACGGTAAGCCCGATGATTTCAAAAACAAGTAAATAAGGGCAAAGTTACGTTAGTTTTACTTCAGTTTTACACTAATTAGTCTATAATTTATTTTGTAAGCCCATCGTTAATAAAAAGATTGTTAAATTCTTAGCTAACCCAGGAAAGCGTCTTCACGAAGACTAATTAATTTATTAAATCTTCGCTTTGATCACGAAATACACAAACAACGTTGATGTTCTATTTCAGTTCCTTTCAGCACTATTTATTCACACAGTCAAGCAAACGAACGCGTATCGAAGCGAGTTCAACAGTTTTTCAGCCCAGTTTGCCGGGATGAAAACGATTACATGGACATTTTCATCCTGGTTAACCGGGCTAGCCCGATTGCGACAACCGGAATCCCGGTTAACCGGTCCAGCCCGGTCCATGTAATCGCCCCCTAAAATACATAAAGGCTGATTTCCAGTCAGTGGAATTTTGCGAGCGGGCGGAATTTTTCTTTGTCTTGTGACCACTCGAGCGGAACTAATCTAATTCAGAGCACAAAAGACAAAGAAAAATTCCGCCCGCTCAAAATTCCACTGACTGGAAATCAGCCTTAAACTTGAGAGTCGGATGCCGGGATGCGGCACAGAAAGAGTGGAGTTAAGCCAGTTTTCCACTAGGCGATTTTTTTCGCGCGAAGCGACTTTCTTTTGTTCGAATTCAATAGATTTCTGATTAGTTCCAGCTCAGAGCTCATGAGACAAAAGAAAAAGTCGCTTCGCGCGAAAAAAGTCGCCTAGTGGAAAACCGGCTTTAGGGAGTAAAAAATAAGATTAATTAAAAATTACCAAAAGTGATATGTACTTAGTCCGAGGCGAACTCAAACTCAATTGTTTTCGAACTGGGTTGTTTAAGGTCAACAGTGGTGCAGTCATTAGTTCATTGGGTGGGATTAGGTCGAGATTCGAGAACTATAGAGTACAAAATTATGACGAAACAAATACCGCTTATAGGACTGGGATTACACGATCGGTTTTACCCATAGATATAGGAGACCTAGATTGCTGACTCGGCTGAAGAGGCGCGCCAAATTTGAAAATCCAAGATGGCGGCTCAACCGGTCAAAAATCATAGACAGTGCATAGGAAAAACGATGTTTTTCGCATTTTACGTCCGCCCACTGTTTCCGATCCCATTCGACCACCTTTTTTTGTGAAGAACTACCTATTGTGAAGGTCTTGGATGAAAATCGTACAATTTGAGTGGAATTAACAACAAAATAATCGATCGTTAAATGTTGCCGAAACAGTCACTTGCGGTCACTTGGTCGGTTCGAGACATTTCCGGCCGAAAATAAAGGTTTTGGTTAGTTTTGAGGTGTTGGAAGATTCTAGGATGTTCTGTGTAAGATACGACATGGAAAGCTTACGTGTTAGTCAGTTAGTGGACAAACAGATAGCGATCTGTCCTCAGCAATTTTCACTATTTTGTAGAATATAGTTATACACTACGCATTAACTCCAGTGAACATTTTACTATCTAATTAGCTTCTTTTAAACACGAAGTATTATATACATCTTTTCGTTAAAAGACAGAATTTTACTTCAAAAAGTACATTTAACCCAAAATTAGCTTTCAAAAGCATATTATACTATACAATCTGCAGCAGAAATCAGGTGAAAGTTCCAGTTCTATATCTATGATTGGCAAACAAAAAACATTTAACCATCGATTATTTTGTTGTTAATTCCACTCAAATTGTATGATTTTCATCCAAGACCTTCACAATAGGTAGTTCTTCCCCAAAAAAGGTGGTCGAACGGGATCGGAAACAGTGGGCGGACGTAAAATGCGAAAAACATCGTTTTTCCTATGCACTGCCTATGATTTTTGACCGGTTGAGCCGCCATCTTGGATTACTCATGTTGGCGCGCGCGGGCGCTATAAATTATATTACAGTCAGCAATCTAGGTCTCCTATATCTATGGTTTTACCTATATACTACCCAGGCTGCAAATCAGAGCCCCTTTCCGACTTAGGCAGGCTTCGGGGGAAAGTGCACGGCAAAGTCATTCATAAAGGACGTACCGTATTTCCACTATTTAGCTCCTCCCCCCCTGGGGCTAATTTTTTTCAGTGTTTCTGGACTGTCGGCTTATTAGAAGGGGGGGGGGGGGGGCTAAATAGAGACTGGGCTTAATACATTTTCATGTTCTTTAGAAATTCATAATTACTACTCAAATCAGTAGAGCGAGACACAGACGATGTTTTCATCGCTTCCGAAGCAACAGTTTCGTTAACCGCAGATCAATTTCAAAGCAGTCACGAGGTGTATTCTTATGTACCACGTGATAGCTTGTTTACGAGTTAACAACACTGACCTATATATATAACTGGACTGCGTGCTCCTATTACCTTTCAGTTAGGAAAAGTGTCCGCATTTTCACTTTCAAAATGGCGGCATTTATGGGTCCTTTTGCTAATGGTGAAGGTCGCTGACCGATACCTAAGATCTCTAGTTCGTGTTGGACATGTTCGGTCTTTCGCTTTTTTTAAGAAAACTAAGCTATTTGGTCGAATAAACTGTATGTATGTTGTAGCCAGATTAATTATCTTTCTTCCAGTATATTTGATAGCTTCTACAGTGGTTTATTTCTCGAGAAAACATTCGGAGAAGACATTATAATACATACGGAAAAAAAATTCAAAATAGCGGCCGCTATTATGATTTGGACATGTTCGGTATTTCTCTTTTTTTAGGGAAACTAAGCTATTTGGTCGGATGAACTGTACGTATGTTGTAGCAAGGTGAATTATCTTTCTGCCAATATATTTTATAACTCCTACAGTGGATTATTTCTTGAGAAAACGTTCGGAGTAGACGGACTAGGTGAAACTTCGTCGAATTTTTGCCAAGTCAGCATAATATCGTCCTTGGTCTCGAGTTTGTGTAAACAAAATATTTCTAGTATTTATGTTTGTTGCTGAGCCTGAGCGGCCCGGGATGTTTTCATGAGAAGGTCTTATTGTAGTTCTGAACTACAATAATATTCCTAGACAATTACTGTTGTAGCTTTCTAGCAGTCTGAATTAAAAAGACGCGCCGGCCGGCGGTAACCGCACGAACACTTGGCAATAAAATAAACAAGACTGTCAATACACATGGTCATGGAAATCTACAAACATTTCGTTTTATGAAGTCGCCAGCTCTATAAAGAACCGCTGAAGATCACGACAAAATCGTAAAGAAGCGAGGCGTACCGAGTCCTTCTTAGGGGCTATTTACATGGGAGGCGATACTCCTAGTATTTGGTCAGACAAATAATCCAGGAGGCCTCTTGAGTTGTTCCACAAGAAATTAACAATGACCAACCTGCATGCATTAACTCTTTCCTGTCCGAATTTATTGGTCTTTAGTATTTTATTCTGGCTAACGCCAGACGATTTTATTCACCTCTGGGGAAGCCCTCGCATAGGAACGATTTATTAATAAAGTAAGAAAATCGCTTTGTGTTTACAAAAATATTCTGTTTTCCTACGATAAGTACATGTCAGTGGTCGCTACCATTAGCAGGACCCATAAATGCCGCCATTTTGAAAGTGAAAATGCGGACACATTTTTGACCAGCACCCGCAGTCCAGTTAAATATATAGGTCAGTGGTTAACAATGGTTAACAATTGGATGTTTATCACGTGGTACATGAGAATACACCTCGTGATTGCTTTGAAATTGATCCGCGGTTAATAAAACTGACACTTAGGAAGCGATAAAAAAATCATTCATGTCTCGCTCTACTGATTTGAGTAGTATGTTTATTCTTCTTTTTACAGCTGTCATTTCTTATTCAACTGTTAACCAGGAGCTAAATACACATAATAAAGTTTAGTAATTTTAAATCAATATAATAACTAATGTATAAAAGCTTTTAGAAACTAAACAAGGTAAAATAATGGTCATGAAAGAAATGCAACAGTTATACCATCCACCATACTATCAATGGGGGATTATCATAGTTTATACATCAAGAAACTCTTCATCATAAAACATCGCAAGTGCTTGTATTTCGCATATTGATTTTACTTCATAAAAACCCCCATATGGGGTAGGGGCTTAATAGAGGCTGGGGGCTTCTTTTTTTTCAGTACTTCTGGACTGGGAGCTTATTTGAGGGGGGGAGGGGCTAAATAGAGGCTGGTGGCTAAATAGAGGAAATACGGTAATTACAGTTGATGATGAGAAACTGGTTGGCAGAAAATTCCAATTCATTCTTGGCTTGAAATAGCAAAGGCTGTATATGCCGTATGATATTAGTGCAACATGGATGAGATCTGTAATGTGTTGCATTATTCATATTGTACGTATTTGTGGTTAGATCTGGTTATTAGAGAGTCACATTAGGTTTCTTAAATCCTGAATCCCACTCGATATTTGCTACCCTACCCACATCCTAACCAATGTCCTCATTATTTCAAAATCCAGAATCCCATTGTTTAATCTCCTCATTTCCCGATTCACGACTCATAGCAAAATTTCTAGATCTCGTTTAATTCCTGTCTTTTTTTGTAATCTCAAATCCCATCCATTTTTCCCCCTCTTGTATGCCACTCCTTGTTATCAAAACAGGGCAGTCGAGAGCTTGAATGGGCCTTGGGTCAAACATTGAATACCATCATTACAGTATTGAGTATCCTAAATGATAATCTTTGTATCAGAAATACAATAACATTTGAAAATTTAAGTACTCCTCCCAACTTTAATTTTATACTAGCTAAGGTCTGTTTACAGCAATAATACATTTCTTGGACTAAAATGCTACCACTTGATGCTACTGTATCAAAATAATTGTTATCCCATGTTCTGATAAACCTAGGTATTGTGGACCCTCTAAGTCTTATTGGGAAGAAATTACTTAAAAAAGAGTATTAACTAAAGGTATTAATTGTGATAACAGAACATGTTTTTAGATAATTAAATGAATGAACAGTACGTATAGCACACATTTTCTGCATGTACTGACTGTATTTCTTAATTACTAATAATTAATACAATTAATTAACATACCTTGCGAATAAAACCTAAAATAAAATAATAAAATAAAATAAAAATAAATAACCTACACATGTAAAAATCTCACACCTTGTCAACAGGATGTTGCAACAGGCTTGCAACAATGCTGTTTATTCAGTTAACAACTTGTTGAGTGCAGCATATGGCAAGAGTTGCCAACACTAGCTGTGCTCAAACCCTGAGCTAGAGGACCGGGTCCAGAGTCCTGTATATACTCCTGTTAAATCTTGAAATAAAGACATCATCTATTAAATGTCATTTCCTGCATTTTGACCAGAATTTACACTTCTTTATCTTTCCTTAGAAACAAAACTTCCACCATAGCCACGCATCTACTATATATGTTACAGACTGACAGTCCATTTAACATTTAGACAACAAGCCCAAGTTGTCCATGAGCTGACATAGTCTGCAGGTATAAACCAACTACATATTAGTCAATTCAAAGTGTGTTGAGCAAACCATGATTACTATTTGGAACTAAAACTTGACTCTTGAAATCACTACCAGTAATTCTAGATCACCTACTGTATAGATCAACAGTAGGGTGAGGCGGTTCAGGGTAAAAACCGAAAACCGAAAACCGCCTGGAAAAAACCGAAAAAAACGAAAAAATCGATATTTATATCTGTAGATTTACTTGATTAAACTTCACGCTACACGTTCAAGACTTTAGTTTTTAAAACAGTTAGTACAATGTATCGTAATATTTACAAGAATTAAATTTTCAAACATTGTAGCTATATACGTTCTACACACAAGGAAATGACTAAGTAACAGTAAAACTGGCTTTCTTTCTATCTATATACAAGCGAATGCGATAGTCTATCCTTACAAATTCTCCGCTAGGAAGACAAGTTTGTCAACTTTCTCGGGCTTTAGTTGCGCTCGCGCTGGTGTAGCAACTTGCCCCGCTTTGCTAAAAAGCCTCTCTGATGGCGAACTGGTGGCTTGAATGGCGAGGTATATTCTTGCCAATTGTGACAGTAACGGAAGTTCTTTTGCGTTAACCTTCCACCATTCTAAAGGTTCGTCGTCTCCGTCAATGACTGGATAACTGAGGTAAGTGTCAATCTCCTTGGAGAGACGGCTATGTGGAGAGGCTGCTGGTGACGCCGTTTCTTTCTTTTTCAGGCTGGTCAATGCCCCAAGGCTGAGTTTTGCCTTCTTTGCAGCGGGCGATGGCAAGACATCTTCTTCTTCTTCTTCAATGCTGCACTCTAGAAGAACAACATTCTTCAAGAGCTCCTCTTTGACATTGTTCAATTCTTCGCTTTCTGTTTCTAAAAAATCAGTCTTGTATCTAGCATCCAAGAATGATGCGACATTCATCAAACCTTTCAATCGATCGGCAACATAACGCGCTTGTAGTCGCGTCATGACCTCCTCCTTGATTTCGGCGGCCAATGGCAAATCGTCATCTTGAGGGGCCAATTCAGTTGTTGACAGGCGATGGAGAATTGGCTTTAACGCACTTATTGTCACATAGTTGCTCGCAGACATAATATCTGTGAACGCCTTCAGTGGACCAAGTGCTTTATCCACACACTCCAAGACTTCCCTGTAATTATTACTGCCATTTTGTTTCAATGTTACTGAGATTCAAACGGGTTTTTTCGGTTTTTTCGGTTTTTCGGTTTTTTGCCTGGAGCAACATCGGTCGAATCGGTTTTCGAAAAACATCGGTTTTTTCCGGTTTATCGATTAACCGCCTCACCCTAATCAACAGTGAGTAGCTCAGCCAATCGGAATGCAGTATTCATAATAGTTCACTAGTTTATTTATACACCTACTAAAAAATGAGTTAGAATTATGCGGTAGACAGAAATAATTGGTATGGTTAATGTCAGGGGCGTAGGAAGCAGTGTTACTTTGGGGGGGGGGCTACTTGAGTTTGTGTAATGCACATTCGCGGCTTTGCCACAAATCCACCTAGGGGGTCCACGACTAGTTTTCCGCTTCAGAAAAATGGTCACATAGCATGGGGGTTCTACCTATGCGCTGTGCGTACTGGGTTCTACTGCAGCCCAGGCCCCTCGCGTCCCTGCCTGGTGATGCCTGCAGAGAAATAGATTTCGGTCATATGACGAATTTCCCGTTCTGTACGAAAGAAATTCATATTTTTATGGTGTTAGGATTTATTTTTTATTTTTATACATTATTACCAACGATCTCTTTAACTCATTTAATCTCAAACCGTAGTTGGGCAAAATATTGGGGGGGGGCTAATATCAGCAAGATAAAATATTGGGGGGGCTGCAGCCCCTTAGCCCCCCCGGTTCCTACGCCCTTGGTTAAAGTAATTTAATTTGTGCCATTGGTGCCATTTGGCACTTTTTATTTTTTAACTGCCAGACAATTTTGAAAAGGTTAATGTTGACTAAACCAAGCTGAACACTAAGGGGGGTCTATTATACTCAGTTTTAGCCATTACATGTATTTTAAATAACCCCGTTGTCAAGCTTTGAACTTATGTGATTAGAGTTGTAGTTTATCTCCCCTGTGCTTTGAGGGTTTTTCACTGGGTTCTCCAGTTTTCCTACCTCTGTAAAATCAACACCTATATATACATACATCTTAGCTGTGATCCACGGTCTGAACTGTGTTGTATATAAGCAGCTGCCAGGACTGGAGGACTCGATACAGCTGCCAGGACTCGATACAGCCACATTGATCTCTGTCCCTCACAAACCAGCCACTGGCTGCAAGTAACAGTATTAGCCCCCAGTACAAGTACCAATATTAGTAATTGGTCCCCTTAATTAAAAAGACTTGTGTATAATAATGTGACTCACCTAAACGGATGTTATGAGTAGTAAATACAGTTGCTGGTGCATCATCACTTGGAGAAGAATCAGGGGCATTCACTGCTACAAAGGTCATTGTCTGTGTTGTCGGTCTATGCAGGGGTGGTCCATAAGGAAAGTGAGAAGTGTTCTTGGAGTTATATGGTGGTGGATCAGGATCCATTAATGGTTGTGGATAAGGATCTACCATTGGTGGAGGATCAACCATTAGTAGTGGATCTACTATTGGCAGTGGATCAGGATCTGCTATTGGTGGTGGATCTGTTATTAGTGGTGGTTCTGTTTCTGGTGGTGGATCTGCTATTGGTGGTGAATCTACCATTGGTGGTAGATCTACTATTGGTGGTGGATCTATCATTGGTGATGGATCTACCAATGGTGATGGATCTACCAATGGTGGTGGATCTACCATTGGTGGTAGATCTAGCATTGGTGGTGGATCTATCATTGGTGATGGATCTACCATTGGTGGTGGATCTACTATTGGTGGTGGATCTATCATTGGTGGTGGATCTATCATTGGTGGTGGATCTACAATTGGTGGTGGATCTATCATTGGTGATGGATCTACCATTGGTGGTGGATCTACTATTGGTGGTGGATCTATCATTGGTGGTGGATCTACAATTGGTGGTGGATCTATCATTGGTGCTGGATCTACCATTGGTGGTGGATCTGTTATTTGTGGAGAATCTCCCATTGATAGTGGATCTGTTATCATTGGTGGTGAATCTGTTATTAATAGAAGTGGAATAGTCGATCTGCTATTGGTGGTGAATCTCTCACTGACAGTTGATTAGCTTCCAATGTGAGTGGATAACCATCCAGAGTATTAAATGTACTGCCATTATTATAAACTTGTGTGGTTATAAATATCAGAGCTCAGCAGATAATAATTATAAATTATTAGATCAGTACTCGGAGTTCGTCGATTTATACTTTCGTTAAATGTCGTGACTCGTCGACGGTCACGTGATTCTTCAGAAGATCGAACTGAATAAAATGATTCTTAGCAATAGACGAACCAGGCGGAAAGCGTAATCTTGTCAGGAATATTAAAGCCCAGCATATAATTTTAAAAAGCCCCATATTGAAAGAGACAGGAGTTATTTCAAATTTTTATTAAAACTAACGTTTCGTTGCTAATCCTGCAACATCTTCAGAGTGAATAATTATTTACAAGGTTATAGCATATAAGTCGAGATAACCTTGTAAATAATTATTCACTCTGAAGATGTTGCAGGATTAGCAACGAAACGTTAGTTTTAATAAAAATTTGAAATAACTCATGTCTCTTTCAATATGGGGCTTTTTAAAATTATATGCTGGGCTTTAATATTCCTGACAAAATGATTCTTGTTTCTGTCACTCCTAAATCCGTGGTGCCATGTCTTTTCATTAATTTAGAAGATAATATGTTCTTAATAGCTGCTTTAAAGCAACACATGTTTGATTTGCGTTTAATATGCGAATTCAGAGTTGTGCAAGACGTTGCATTGTGCAGCATGCTTTATAAATCTTGCCTTTTATAAATTTCTCTCGTTTGGACTTTGGATTAGTCACCAGTCTCCCTGGCCGTGCTCAATAAGAAGCTAAACTAAGGTTTTAAAGTCGTTTTTGTTGTGTGTCGTTCTTATATAAAGTTTCTGTGAGTTAATCATACATGTGAGAACAATGGCAACAACACTCTTTCTTTTCTCAATTTTGAAATCTTTCTATTTACAGAGGCTTGACTGTCATTATTTATTAATTTATTTTTTTAACTGCGCCTATAATAGGAAGCCAAGTCCGACACTCTGAAGCTAACAGACCACTTGCACGACGACATACGATGGCGAAATCAAGAAGTAGTGTGCTGCGTAGGCAGTGTTGAAACACAAATCAAAAAATATATAGTAAAGTTGGGTATACTGCCGAAACGGGGAAGTTACGTTGGGTGACTACAACTACCAGAATGCTTTACTAGTTTTATCTGTTTATTAGCACTATATAGGATATATATTGTCTATATTGGCAAAACATTCCGGTAGTCATCGCACGTCATTGTACAAATGGCCTTAATTGTTTATTATGCTAATATCACTACTGTGTAATTAAATTGATAACATAAACTTACTTTTGTCAGTTTGTCTGAATCAGAAGTGTCTACCCACAATATATATCCTAGCACCATTAGGAGTTGCTGTTCTGGTGGAGGTTCTGGGGAGGGGTGCGGAGGAGACGAATATAGAGACCACAGCAAAGGTACTTTATGTGGAATTCATTTGTTGTACTATTTATGTGGAATTCATTTGTTAAAATACCAAAACATCACTGTAAATGTTGAAATTTGAAACAAAGTTCACTTACCTCTGTTGCAAAGTGTCTTTGTCTTTTCTGTGCGATTTTGGCTTCACCGCGCTATACCCTGAGCCAAAGCCTAAAGGACGATATTGCACTCTTCCCACAATGCTTTCACAATATACCGCAATACATATTTGACAGCATTAGATATTAGATAAATAGAGGTTATTGAACCGACCATGGCCTATTAGCTGTACCCAACAGCTCGAATTTCCCGCTAGCGTACGTCACCGCATACGTACCCGCTCGCCAGGGTTTCGTTGAGATTGAAGTAGCTTCATGATTTGAAAAGAAATATCAGTTATGAAAACATGTATAATTATTATACAATGTTCGGTATCCAACACAAAATTACCCCGAGGGATGAAATATCCCAAGGGCGCAGCCTCCCAGAATACCTCTCGCCCCAGGTTACAATTGATAAATATATATTCGTAGGGCAAAGCATTCCGGGAAGAAGGACAGTCCATGCATTCCGTGTAAACTTCGTGACGGAGATGCGAAAGACTCTCAGTGCCACGCCAAGACCAAAATACATGCACGTCGTACCAACGTACGTTTTTCAGACCATATTCCTCCATTTGACTATAGTAGAATTAAAGTGTAGGGGACTATGCAGGAGACGGGTGCAAACATCAGCACTTTCACACTTGCTGAACACATTGTATTTTTGGTTACAATGAAGCAATCAACCAATACAGGCCTTTGTGTTGAAGTGTCTATAAAATGAAAAATTCGTTGGCATTTTTGTTGTTTTATTGTACAGAGGAGCATGGCAGGAGCCCTCACTGAAAATTTCAAGACAATCTGATGCGTAGTTTTCGCGCTATTAACTCTCAAAGTTTGCCATGGGCTAGTTCGTTCTTGGAGGAAAATTGGGCTTACGACGTACGCAAATGGACAACTATGCATAAGAACAATAGATTTCACTATTAATGATCCATCTGCGTACGTCATAAGGCATTGTTACAAAGACGCCCAAATTTCCCCAAAACAAACTATCCACGGCAAATTTTGAGAGTTGATAGCGCGAAAACTACGCATAAGATTCTCTCGAAATTTTCAGTGAGTGCTCCTGTCATGCTCCTCTGTACAATAAAACAACAAAAATGCCAACGTATTTTTCACTTCATAGACACTTTAAATCATTCAACCATGCTGTATAAATATTAATGTCCTCAACATAAATCGCAGCTCATTGACGTTAGTCGCGTTTACGGACAATTTCATTCTTGAAATACTGATCGAAATTATTTTTTTTATTTTTAAGCATTGCCAGATATGGATGGCTTAAATTTGTTATGCTAAATTAATCGGAGGTCGGGAAAATAAGGAATGGGAATAGATTTTCAATGAATAATAAACACATTAGGCTCATCACTAGTTTTATACTATACTCGAGTCCAGATTAAAAGCGTTGTATTACATGATATAGTATCATCTATTGTACCTTTACTTGATTACTTACATGAACAAGTCATTAGCTTCTCCACACTTAATAAGGGAAGACACCTTCAATTTTGGAGCGGTGATGTCATTGTGCAATATTCGTGCATATATGTACTGTAATAGGTTATGACGTCACAACTTGTCAAGAACAAAAAAGTACGACTCAAGACGAAGTCGAGTGGCGTGACTTCATGTTGTTCTTCACTCGCTGTGACGTCTTCTGTGATCTATTACATTACACCAGTGCATTACGCACACGGAAAAATATAATCTATTCGTTTTATACAATAAAAATCCAAGTAATTGAAGGATTTTTGGGGCATGAAAAGAGAAAAACTACTGCTGACGTGATCTCATGTAGATTTGACGGAATCTGTGTGTGTCCAGGGTGAACGAGCAATAAAAAGGTGGTAAACTGTCGAAATTAAATTGGATTACATCAGCCGGAAGTGCCCCTCGGAGAGAGGTGGAAAGTCCATTTACGCAGACGACATAGCCCTGAATAAGAAGTCCGAGGATGAGCTACAGCAATACACAAACAGGTGGCACACAGAGTTAAGCAGACACGGAATGAAGATGAGCATGATAAAGACGGAAGCGATGACTATCACGCGAACGACACCTACCCCACATATCTCCATCAATGTGAACAGCCAGAAATTGAAGCAGACAACAACCTTCAAATACGTTGGCAGCTGGATCGATGAGCACGGCAAGTTGGACCGAGAAATACAAGCCAGAATCCAGGGAATGGGTAGCGCATGGAGAGGAGTAGGGGGTATCATGTACGACAGAAAGATGCCACAGAAGCTGAAGGCAAAAATATACAAGACGATGGTACGACCAGCAGCACTGTACGCGGCAGGAACGTGGGCGTTGAAGGAACAAGACCTCCATAGACTGGAGGTAGCGGAAATGCGATACCTCAGAGCCATCCGTGGCGTCACACGAAGAGACATGATGAGGAACATTGACTATAAGAGCAGACGTCGGTGTAGCTAGGCTGAGGGACAAAGTACAGGAAAGTAGGCTAAGGTGGTATGGCCACGTGAAAAGGAAAGACGAGAATGAAGTAACAAGGTGGGCAGCAGAAAGAAAAGAACCCAGAAAACCAAGAGGAAGACCGTGGAAAAGATGGAATGACTGTATAATAAATAGATGATGAAAGAGATGGGACAGACCTTCAGCTCACAAGCGATAGAGCAGCATGGAGAGCGGCAACGCGACGGCCTGACCCCTCTTGAGGGATACACAGGCTATGATGATGATGATGAAACTGTCGAAATTAGTTTTGATAACGAAATATTGATGTTTCGAGCGGAGCCCAAATTACTCTGATTAAAGAATCCGCGCAAATCGTCAGTATTTTGTTATCAAAACTAATCTTGGCAGTTTACAACCTTTTCACTTTGCTCTATCTACAACACTGTCCAAAACACGATATACAGCTTGTCGGGTTATTTGTCATTTTCACCAAATAAGAGAGAGTGTTACACAATGACATCACTACTCCGAAAACAGACAGTGCTGAAGTTGCAGAAACGTTGCGTCAATAATAATTCCGCACGAACGAACGAACGAACGAACGAACGAACGAACGAACGAACGAACGAACGAACGAACGGACGGACGGACGGACGGACGAACGAACGAACGAACGAACGAACGAACGAACGAACGAACGAACGAACGAACGAACGGACGGACGGAAACGAACGAACGAACGAACGAACGAACGAACGAACGAACGAACGAACGAACGAACGAACGAACGAACGAACGAACGAACGAACGAACGAACGAACGAACGAACGAACGAACGAACGAACGGAAACGAACGAACGAACGGAACGAACTCACAGGCAGAAAATAAAGCTGCCTGAAAGTTGCCTGCGTGCCCGCAGCTAACTAGTCAGGGCACCGCAATATGACGGTACCGAAAAAGATGGCGGTGGTACATTTAACCACAATGCTTTGTGACCTCAAATCAGCTCAAATAACGACTGGACATTGTTTATCATGCTAAGATGGATTAAGTACGCAAGAACTTCATTCCTACCAAAGTTGATCGTTTTAAAACCATATCTTCCAATAATTCTGCAAGAAACAATATTTACTGCACGCGAAGGATTGTGCTTAAATGTACAAGTCGCCATCTTTTCCGGTACGGTTAATTGAAGGTACTGTATCTTCCCCCTTAATTATATATTTATTTATATTAACTAACAATGGCACGACGTCAAATGTACTTGGTACTTAGCTGGCAGGAATCAGTTGATCAATTGCTACTTCCTCCAAAGAGATAGAGGAGAATAATCAAGATGTTGATGATATCAATGTACAAGATAAGCGCACCAAACACATACTCTTCTTCGCTGAGTTCGTACTTCCTGCCACCCATGACGAGCTGGACATCGTAAACCAGAAACTGCAAGTAAGAAGTATATAGAAGTAATATTTATTATACAGTACAAGTTAATTCCAGTAAAATTGCGTGCTCTGGTTGGGCGAGACGCGTCAAGCTGGCCCGTCATTTATTACGAAAATACAAAAATGTATAACCTTCTCCGATAAGGCATTACGCACATGTGCGTCACATGTGACATTTACAGATCAAAAAATAGGCACGCACAGACGTGCATGTATCTACTGCGTTAATGCCTATTTGTGACAAAATTGATGGAATTGTATTCTTGTAACAACCTTGTATTCAATGGATCTAGGGATGAACAAGAATTTTGACAAAATTGTCTATGCTCTCAGACCATGCTGTGTTTTAACTTTAAAGAAGAACGCAGAGTAAAGCCACCATCAAGGCACAGCAGACCAGTTCAGCTCAGGTGAGACCAGCAGTGGCGTAGCCAGGGTCTTGAGTTTGGGGGGTGGGGGTGGGGGGGGGGGGGAGGCAAGAACATCGGTCTCCTCTAGGAGTCCGGGGCATGCCCCCCTGAAACATTTTGGATTTCTAGGGTCTCGGAAACACTATTTCCTGCATTCTGAGGCAAGTATTTAAGGGTAACCCAAAGCCATAAATTACATAATTTTGTTGAAATCAAACCAGAATATAGAGTGATACACGTCAGAATATCTTTAGATTTATTTATAAGCAAGTCGTAAACGTAAAAACAAGTTGGAGGCATTTTGTATGTTGTAATTTATAGCATGTGCATGCCTGCTAACTATATAACACATTACTAGTCTATTCACTTGGCCTTAAAACAATTTAACCCCCCACCCCTACAAGTTTCTCAACAGATTTCAACTTTTCACGAGAACGATCTTGGAGACCACTGACCCCCCCCCCCCCCCCCCCTTGGCTACACTACTTGAGAGTTGAGACCAGCTCACCTGAGCTCAGCTCACCTTGAGGCCAGCTCAGCTCAGCTCACCCGAGGCCAGTCAGCTCAGTTCACCTCAGCTGAGACCGGTTCAGCATTAATAACTCTACTCATATTTGCCATGAGATCCAAGCCCGAACAGGTGGTCACCCATTCAACTACTAACTCAATCCAAATGGGCTTTACTCTGGTCCTCAGTGGTGAGAGGCAATGCTCTAATTATAGTCACAAAGTATGGTAGTAGGCTAAAGCTTTAAGTTTAAGTAGGCCAATCAAATTAATACTAGAAATACATCAACGCAACAACCCCTTGCCCACTTTTTAAACACCCCCAAACACCCAAACACCCACCCACCCCCTGATTGAAATAAGCACTCTTGATATACAGCCAATATAAAAACAAACATATATAAACCCCAGGATAATTATAAAATTTATAGATAGGATATCAAAGCAAAACTTAGATTTCATTAAATTCTTGTTGTAAAAAATATATTGTTTTTAGAAGGTTTCAAAAGGGTTTAATATTTTTAGCAAGCCTTTAAATGGCTTCCATATCCATACATGTTTTGTACTCTTGCAAAGGCAGAATTAAACGTTAATAGCTCAAAAATAACATTTTTAACAGAGTCAGTAGAATCGGATTCCAGAAAGAAGTATTGAACAGACAACGTTTCAGTCGAAAATTTGGAAATACCGCCAAGAAAATCGGCAAAGCCCATGATTATTTTTAATAATAGTGCATGCAAAGTCAATGAAAAACCTCACGTCCACTTAAGCTTATGGTAGTGTTTTAAGTTAGCTTTAGTTAAGCTGACATATGGTTTGGACGAGCACGAAGCGTGAACCTGTATATTGTTTAGGTAAGCGAAAACTTGAAAACAATATATAAAGGACAAGCCCAAGGTATACTGAAACTTTAAACTGATCTTGGCGTTTACAGAATATATAAATACTGATTCCAATCAGCAAAATAAATAAATACAAATACCCTACCGTTAACTTGATTTTGAGACCACTGATTTTGATGTTTGGTTTCTTCAGGTTCTCTGGTTTCTCTTCAACATATATTAAACCGGCTGTTTGTCTTCTTCTTTTCTTCGCTGTTCCCTTTTAAGCTAAGTAGCTCCGGCTTCATTTCGTTTCGTTAAACGAAACCATTTTGTTTCGCAAAATATGGAAATTTAGTTTTCTTCATAGCTTGTCACCAGTGTCCAACTATTCTTACCGCGTGACACCGTACCAAACATATATATATATATATATATAAATATATAAACTATTTACAGATTTCGTCTCCCTCGCTTTTTCTACACGCGTGTAAAGTGGATTCCACGCATGTCGAGATTAGCACCCTCACCGGGCTCCGGGCCTTTGGCCCTACGCCCGGCTCGGGGATTAACTAACAACTCACAAAATTTGACTTCAATTATTTAAATATCTTCATTACAACAATCTGTCAAACAATAAAGCAATCTATTTAGAAGGTAAAGCTTGAGATAACAAGCATCTCGAGCATTACTGCTGCAGTAATATTTAATGGTGAATGAAAAAGATGTCCAGCAATGCCATCAAAATTATAAGAGCAACCAACATTAATTGTTCCTCAATACATAGGCATACATGCAGAATAAATGTTTGCACATTCATGACACATATTTTGCATGGCATTGACAACTGCAGTAAACAATTTTAAAGTCTGTATAGAGTACTCTGTATACAGACTTTTTAATAAATGCCAGTTCACACTCTCAGCATCGCCGGTCACTGACATTTGACTGCTATTTAATACCATACTTCGCTCGTGGATTACCATAGGTTTTGCACATTGTTGCTTGACCATAAAGCTAACTTTGTTTTCTCAGAAGGTCATCCATTTCTGTTCGGCAGTCTTGTCAGTTTACAAAGCTCGATCAGACCTGTTCACCATATAAATTGCCTCGTCTGAATATGAAATCGTCCATGCAACGACCACTAATTTGCTTTCAAAAACTTTTATCATCATTCCAACAACGTCTAATACATCACAATTAAGAATTGACTACGATTCATACTTAAAATACTTACTAAATTTGTAAAAATTTCGTCTTGTTGAATACCCGGCTCCTTGAATTATATCTCGCTCCATTGCTGTCATTAATATGACTTGAGTGAAATACTCGGTGTACAGTAGTTATTTTGGTTTCGGTACATGTGGTTTCTCGTGAGTCAATCGTCTTTTTCCTGTGTTTTGATTGGCTCCGAAGGCATTATTTTGTTAATTTAATTTAACCTACTCGCGCATGCGCAGTAGATACAACAAACTAGATATCTCGATAACGAGGCAAGGAAACGAAAAACTGCAAAAGTTGTTATTTTGTCATTTTAAAGTGCATATGCAACGAAATTTCCAAGTTGGAGATAATAACATTAAAGTAATGTTTGATATCGCTTCTTTTGACTATGAAAGTTTTAGGACGAACAATTAAATGGAAGTATGTTTGTTTAGCGTTTGAAGACTATGCTTTTCCTCCTAAAAATTGAGACATCATTAAAATAGTTGGCATAGTGCGCAACTAATGACATCACTCGACCCAGACCCATGGCGTGTACATAACGAAAAAATAAAGGGATTTTGTCGTTCATTTTGTGGTTAGAAACTTCGAATTTCATAAGTGAACTATTCACGAACATGTTTTAGTTGTCGAAAATCGACAGTATATTCTTAACTACTCATAAGACGACAAAGAAACATACTTTCTGTTAATTATTCGCCCTGAAACTTTCACAATCGAAAGAAGTAATCTCAGACTTTACTTTAATGTTATTTTCTCCAACTTGAAAACTTCGTTGCATAGGCACTGATTTTAAGTGTTCGTTCAAATGACACAAACCAAGGGAGCACAGCAGAATGCTATTTGTTTTCAGTGTATTTTATCCTCTTTAAAGGGTATTAGCAATAAAAAATAAGTTTATCTCATTTGAAAGAATTCGTCAAATGGTATAAGAAGACCTTTTACAATTTTTTCGTATTTGTTTTTGTTTTGGAAATATTTCGACCAAAGACAGCGTGCTGTCCGTTGTTGTAATATTGGGTCTAATTAACTAGGAAATTGGTGACGTCACAAGCAGGGTAAACCTGATTAAATTACTCCGTGGGTGACTAAATTTCCACGGAAGGCTTTTTAAATGTTGTGGGTCAATTTAAAATGGAAATAGCGCAACAAAAAATCGAGTTTCTAGCTCATAATATCATAAGGTTGGCAAGATAAAAATTTCACTTCACCCTGGTTATGTCGTCACATGCATAATTTTGCATATCGAAAATAATTCCAAGATGGCGGACAGCACGCTGTCTTTCGTCAAAATATTTCCCAAACCAAAACAGATACGGAAAAATTGTAAAAGGTCTTCTTATACCATTTGACGAGTTCTTTCAAATGAGATAAACTTAATTTTTATTGCCAATACCCTTTAAAGTGCCTATGACATGAAAAAATGAGTATGGCATTTTTTACACAGACTGAAAGATGTTCAGACAAATAATAGTCTCAGAAAGTTTGGCGTAATTCTGATGAATATTTTTCGAGTTACAACGCGTTGAAGTTGCCAATTTTGCCATATTTTCGAATAAAAAGTACGAAAAGTCTGGGACCGAGTTTAGGCCGCGATGACGTAGGCGTGTGGACTCATCGTAAATTTCACTGTGATGATACAGGTAAATACAGCAAGATAGGGCTTTGGAAAACGAGTCAGAAAACGAATATTTTGTTTCACCAGCTACTATAGTTTGATAGTTTGATAGTTTATTTAACACTAAACTTACAGCTCCAGAATATATCTAATTCTACTGCTGAAATATGTTAGGTTTACAAAGATATTAAGAAAGATAAACTAATTTTTACAAGTATTTTGTTTAAGAAAATGAATAAGATTAGACTAAAATTCTTGAAAATACACATTCACTTACACATATGTGCAGACTTATAATTTGTTACTAAAACACTCTCTAGTGCTATAATTTAAATTAGGTTAAAAACCAGCATATTCATGGCAAAAACAGTTTCTAAGTTATTCAGAGAACTTATTAGAGTTATAAGTGATAAAACTGTTCCTAAATCTGTTCGTTTTATGAAGTGGCACGTTAAATTTCCTATTTTTACGCAAAAAGTGGCTATTGTCATTATTTAATGGCGGTAACAAATCCGTTAATTTGTGCTCAGGGTTATTGACTATGTCCTTAAAAAGTTTTGTTGTTAATTCCTGTCTTCTATCGTAAAGTGATGGGGTGTTCGTGTTCCTCAATGCTTCTTTGTAGTGTTGATCTGGGAATATTATTCGAAAAGCTCGTTTCTGAAGTCTTTCAAGATCATCAGACAGATATTTGGGTAATGAGTCGTGAAATGCTTGGCACGCATACTCGATGACTGGTCGAATACAGGTGGAGTAGAAAAGGATTAGGTCGTTAGCTGGTAATTTCGCTCGTTTTAATTGTCTTAAAAAATATAGACGAGGTGCGACCTTTTTACAAACGTGTGAAATATGACTATTCCACTTCAGGTTATTTGAGATGGTTAGACCCAGCAATTTTACCGATGTTACACGTTCGACAATTTTCCCATTAATAGTAATTGGCTGGAACTCACGTGTGGATGGTGCAAAGCTTATACAAAACTCTTTGCATTTTGATTCGTTTAACTGAAAGCCATCGGCTGTTGATTTCTGGTTAAATTCATCTACGTACTTTTGTAAGTTACTTGAGCCATCGCTACAAACTGATTCCGACAAGGATGAGTCGTCAACATATTTCCATAAATCATTAACGTCCTTAACACTTAGATCATTAATCATAATACAAAATAACCACGGGCCGAGCTTTGTGCCTTGAGGGACGCCGGCTGGGACCTTGCCCCATTCGGAATGGCAATCTTGGCTGAGTTTTACCCTCTGTTCTCGGTCAGTCAGAAAGTCTAAGATCCAAAGCATAACAGACCTCGGTATGTTATACTTTGTTAACTTCTCCGATAAAATATTATGGTCTATTAAGTCAAACGCTTTACGGAAGTCAAACGTCATAACTCGAGTTGTTGAACCGTTGCCATCCGTATCCTTATTCCAAGTGTGTAGCATGCTTATAAGAGCATATGTCGTACAACTATCCGGCACCGTCCCAAATTGTTTACTATCGATCAATTCCATCACTGCTGGCTTCACATAAATCATTACAACAAATTCTTCTGCGAGTTTCGATAGAATAGGTGTAAGTGAAATAGGGCGTAACTGACGATTGATATCCTGGATGGGCTTTTCTTTCGGTATTGGAACTACGTCCGCCTTCTTCCAAACTGGCGGTAGGGTACATTCCCGATAAGAACAGTTCAAAATGACCGCTATCGGGCCAGCTAATAGATCTGCGTTTTCTTTTAGGAGCCACGACGGTATGCCATCCGGACCATGAGCTTTTTTGGGATTAAGTTTGAGAAGGTTTCGAAAAACAGCATTCGATGTTACAGTAATTACTGTATCACTTTGTGCAGGTTGGATGAAATGTTGACGAGGTACTGATGATAACGGCGCATATCTAGCCATGGGGGCCAAAAAGGCATTATTAATCTCGTTGGCTAAATCTCTTTTATCTGAGCTAGAAGGGTCATCTCCTGGTCTCAAAGCTTTCACAATTTCATCTGAGGTTCCCCCGATTACGTTCATTCCACTAAGCTTTTTGACCTCTTTCCACCATGCTGATGGTTTACATTGTTTTAAATGGTGAACGCTATTTTCGTAATATTTTGCCCGACATTTTTTTCTTTGGCGGTTAATTTGATTCCTCAGCTTTTTAAATTCTGTGGTACTTTTCTGGTTGAGGGCTTTTTGTCGTTTCCTTATAAGACCTTTCAATGTTGTGTTCATCCATGGAGGTTCATTTAATCTGACAGTTTTATTACGTAGCGGAATAATTGAATCCAACCCATTGTTAATTATTGTTTGGAATAAGGATGTTTTTTCTTTACATGAGTGGCCTGTGTTGAGCAAGGTGGGAATGTCTACCATCTCTAAATATTTCCTTACAGCAAGGCGAGAACTAGGTCTCAAGTCTCTCACTTTTACTGATGCTGTTGATGTTGATGTTCCTTGAACTTGTGATCGTTTAATTGGTCTAGTCTCAATGGTCACGTGATCGGATAACCCAAACGGAGCACATTTGGTAGGTTTGTCGTAATAAGTGCTAAGATTTGTTAGGACTATATCGAGCGTATTATTCCCACGTGTGGGGAAGTTTACGAGTTGTTTCAGATTATAACACGATCTTAGTCTCGACACATTTAACTTATTAAAGTCACCAAGGATAATAAGGCCACAGTTGGGAAAACGCGACTCTAATAGTGACAAACAATTTGAAAGATAGTCCAACATGTCTGAATTGTCTGCGCTGGGAGGGTGGTATACTGTGCCAACTATCAAGTTAGTAATTCCTCTGGGTAGTCTATTGGGTCGGATGTTGATCCACAGTATTTCAAATGAACTGTTATAAAGTTCATCAAGCACTGTAAAAGCTATGGAATCTTTAATATAAACACAAACACCACCATGGGTGCCTTCGACCCTGTCTCTACGAATTAGGTTATGTCCTTGTATATTGATAACATTATCGTGAATGTGACTCTGTAGCCAAGTCTCTACCAGACTGACAAATTCATAATTACCACAGCGTATTACTTCACGTACTTCGTCTATTTTTGGAGACAGTGACATCACATTTGATAACAGAAACGAGGGGACATATTCTGTCTCGGACCCCTTAGGTTTATTGGTCGAAAGGTCTATAGAAATGCAGTTAGCGGGGTTATGTCCTTTAATCTCATGTGTATAGTTCGATTGATCTGTACTATTCAATACATCCGAGGAGGCCAGGTAGGGACATTCATTAATGAGGGGGAAGGAGGGGGTCACAAACCTGGGGGCAGGACATAAAAAAGGAAACCTTGCGTCTGGTCCAATGCTTGGTTGACAGAGGGGAACGGGGGGATAGGTGGGGACATATCGGGACATATTTCTTGGTCGTGCTGACGGTTGGGGTTTTATAGGATGTAGAAAGTCACAACTTGTTCCTTTCAGACAAAAACCTCTTTTCTTCAAAAACGGACATGGCACTTCACTTTTGGGCGACTCATTTTTTCCTCTGCCAGTGTTTTGGTGAGAATAATCGCATTTGCTTGCTTTTACACACCAACCCCTTCCAAACAAATATGGGCACGGGATCGAGCTTTTCCGAGTTTGCTGGAAGACGAAGAATCAAATGATATGATTAAGCAGCAGTTTTTGGTTGATGCTGATAGTGATGAACCATCAGATCATGATGCAGTCGAGAGGCGATCGTCGATGAGGTTCGTCGATGATGTTACATTCCTTCGGGAAATATTGTCCAAAGATTTGGCAGTGTTACAGTTAATAGTAAATTATTCTGAATATTGCCGAGTATTAACAAAACGAATAGAACTAAAACAGCAATATTTTCTATTCTATATGTTTCTATTATATATAATATACAATATATTCACACATCTCAAGCCAGTATTCACGTGTGTGCCGGCTGCCGGGTCCAGATAAATTACGTTGGGTCTTAGCTAGATTCCCGTAATATTATAAAGCAAATAGTACTGCGGATAACACAAAGTCTTTAAAATGCGCAAGCAAAGATGTGACGTGAGTCAAAAGTCGGGACGATGCCTAGGCAAATCGGATTTTTGTACATCATACATAATTTCCGTTCCGTTCTTCTGCTCTCGCATTCTCAGTGAAACCTGTCCAAAATTGCTCTGGTGCATGCGAATCATTTTTCGGCTGATCTATACCACAATATCGTCCTTTCGAAGGCTAGGTTTGGGGCATAGTCCATAATCATAGCGGCGAAACATAATCTTATATATTTTATTGGCCGTTCCCTAAAATATACTATTCCACCTGATTGTTGTGATATACGAAACTTCGATCAGTACGACATTTATAGTTCGAGTCGTCTAGCGTTACAATATTCCGCTCTGGTTCTTGGTCCTATTATTATGACTAATTTGCTCTGAGTTACTGTTTATATATCCCACATTTCAGCGACTCATGCAATTTCAGTTGGTTTGTTCAATCACGACATAATTTGCGCAGGCAACAAAACTGTGTTGGTCATGCATTCGCGTGCCAGACCCTTGTTTAATAACCAAATACTTAATATTACTGACTGATAATATGTAAAGAAACTCGCGCTAGAGATTAAGTTGAACATATATGCACGGATCGAATGCGGACAACTGTACAGTAAAATAGTGTATACGTTCAAGGCCAACATTAACATTACTAAAGACATCTTATTTGTAGTGAAAACCAGTTCTCTGTAACATGACTGCTAAACTGATATCGAAGTGATTATTGTTATAGTAATATAGTATAACATACTAACTTTTAGCAAATCCCATGACCAGACCGACGATAAAATTGCACAAAGATTGCACGCAAAACAATGTAATTCTTAGACCAACATTCTACCCTCTATAATGGTTCTGTTCACGACGTTGCTGCGATCACTTCAACATTTTTACGGCGACGACGTTTATTCGAACGCTGATCAAAAAGTAAACAAAACGTTTTTGCTTGACCTAACTTCACTCTTTAATACTAGGAGTGTTTATACTCGCGATTCAATGGAAAAATGAATATCCAGAGGTCATCAACACATCGGTAATATAGAATTTCATTATAACGCTAAAATAAAGTAGTTGTTTTATTCAGAATCATAGGCTCATAGCCATCCCAATTTGCTCAAAAACGGCTAATAATACCTGTTATTTTGTTTAGTTAACTTGAGATGTGTCCACACGCCTACGTCATAAGCCGGTCTGACCGCGCGATGGAATTTCGCACTCTTCGAGTCGTTTCAGGTGAACTTCGAAGAGTCGTAGTTCGAAAAATATGCGACAAAATGATGCCAAATTTCGTGAGATTACCTTTCACAGGTATATCTTTCACTTAATACAAAAAAATCGTATACCATTTTTTCATGTCATAGGCACTTTAAATAAACACTAAACAGTAAATAAAAGTAAATATAAGACCTATTTACATAATAAGTAGCATTTTGCCGTGCTCCCTTGCTTTTAGACAAAGGAAAGTTGTTTTGACTACTAATAAATTCGCGAAAGTGCTAGTCGCACTTTACTAAACAATGTGCGAACACTCCCCTAACCGAATAAGACTGTGGCTAAACTCAACTTACAGCAGTGAACAGTAAGGCAAGTACTCCACCGATGGCGATCTTCCCGACCTGGTAAAAAAAGAGAGAAAATTGGATTAAATGGTTGTCTTGTTGGACAAACTGTCTACGGGGGAGAGAGGCTTTGAAAAGAGAGAAGACAATTGATTAGGAAATAAGTCCACGAATAATTCTCTTACTTCCGGTTTTATTCTGCGATATCTATAAATATATGGCTACGATGTAAACATTTTGGTTGATTTTTCGGTTGGCAAACACTGTTGACAAACCGCTGTTCCAATAATTTTTAATTAAAGGTTCTCTGTCACGAGTGACGCGCATGCGCACAAAGTTAATTTTGAAAAAATTCGTGACCAAAATCAAAGGGATTTAATATGGCGTCGAATTGAGGAGGCTAATTCGCGGTTGAATAGTTTACGGCTCTGTTTACATATTCATGATGATAGAAAGTGGAAACTCACATCGTCACTGTCATCTAAGTCGTTTTCCTCTTTCCAATATCATTTCGCTGTACTTGAGACCGGAACCAAACTCTTCACGTTCCGCCATTTTGTTGCCCCGCGCCCGCGCAAGGGAATCTGATAGCAAGCGGTAATTAGGTGACAGAGAGCCTTTAACAGCAAGTACACTATACAATTGAGTATTTTTTTATCGTTATCGTTAAACGCAGCTACCGAAGAAGCCGACCTTTGCCGAATAAAAGAAAACTACTTTCTTCCTCAACCTCAGAATCCTCACGGAGACCTCTGCGGAGGAGAGGGGGAAAACTACACCTATATAGTTTCCTTACCGACGTAACAAGAAGGAATGCCGGCGAAAACAGCAGCACAAAGAATACCACCAAGGTAAAAACGAACAAAACGCCTCCAAACTTCGTCATGTCAAACTAAATACAAGAAAAGATAAAAAAGAAAAACACTCAGAGAACAATCGGATACTAACTGCTTATTGAATTAATTTATTTAAAGGCACAGCGTAAAGTTACCCTTAACAGGAGAATTTTTTCTATGTCACGTATTTTCGCTTAAAAGCGCTCAAAACCCAAGAACATTTTGGCGTACCACTCAAAATCTTCACGAGTGGTACACGAATCATATTATTCCCCGCTGCAGCGGGGAATATTACTTTTGAGGGGGTAATTCGATGATTAATTGACTGGTCACATGGTACAAATCAAGCTTTCTGACTGGAAAATTTACAGTTGAGGTATAACATTCTCTAGTAAAACACTCGCATCTATATAAGTACCCTGTGCCGGGGGAGTCGGAAAAACCGTAAAGCAAACAACGGATGCCGGTTCGCTTAGTTTTCGGCTGTTTAACAACAAATACAGTCCAAAGATGGCAAGTACACAACACGAAATATTGTTAAGGCATTAAGATTACTATAAAAGGTACAATTTAAGACTTGGAATTGAATTCTTCGCAAATTTTATAGTCTGTTTTTCAATTTATATCATCGTGAAGTTTCTTCGTTATCAGTGGGGCATGTCAGTAGATAATATTTTGTTACGATTTTATATTTTTGCACATTTTACTTCCGCTACTAGTCATGCTTCCGGTGATTTGTTAGCCGTGAGTTGTGGCTGCGTGGACTGAGTGAGGCCGTGAGGCACGTTGTAAGTTCTTTGCTCCTTTCGCTTTTGGAGTTGGACAAAAACTTGAACAGCTTTGCCTTTTGATCAGAGTGTCCTTGCACGTTGTTGGTAGATTTTGGAAGTGACTGGCTGGCTTTGTAGTTTAACAGTGATCAGATGTGGCTAACAACTGTCTTGATCGTAAATATGTTCACCAGTGTGAAGTATGCAACATATTCAACCTTCGATTCAGGCTCCGCGTACTAGGCGTCTGAAACATCCCTCTCCATATTGTGATACATGTCATAGTTGACGATACTAAATTGCTCAAATATCAGATCAAGACGTTGATTCTTGCAAAATTTCGGCACAAAACAACTTTATCAAACACGTTGACATAAAAATCAGACAAATAATGAAAATTTTCACGCGGTAGCTTACGACCCATGCTGGCGGGTGACGGTAAACTGCATGATACAGGGCTCAAAATAACGTTTCATGTTAGTGATGTTACGCCGATCATGGTGACTGGCCAGTACCAATTGTGACCGGTCGAAGGCGATTTTTGACCGGTCAAATTACACGACCCCCTCCCCCCCAAAAAAAAAACAACCCACAAAACCAAAAAAACAACCCCCAAAACAAACAAACAAACAAACAAACAAACCCCCAACAAAACACAACACAACACAACACAAAACATGTAAAGTATATTCTACGCTATATATATATATATATATATATATATATATATATATATATATATATATATATATATATATATATAAAACGTTTGCCATAAAAAGGAAATGCATGTTCACTTCAAGATATACCGCTGACATTATGAAACGGGTCTACAACAGCACAACAACAGTCATTTTAAGTTCATTCAAATGGAAGTAATAAAATTAATTGCAAGTAATATGACCAGTCAAAATGACCAGCGTTATACAAATTTGACCGGTCACATTAAAAATTTGGCCAGTCATTGACCGGTGACTGGCCGTTATTTTGAGCCCTGGTATCTAATACTTCACTTCCATAGGCCTAACAGGTCGACAATAAAGTAATAAAACAACAAAAACTTTCTGGTTTCACTGTGCTAATGCTTTTAGCACGTACCTTGGTCTGGCAAGCAAAAAGACTGACTGAAATCGTCACAACCTATAAAATGTTCAAAAAAACAACATCAGTATAAATTAAGACTTTTATATATCTGTCCCTATATCATTTGTACTTAATAAATAGATTACATTTTTCCGTGTGTGTGTACTGTAATAGACAGGGCCGCTGAGAGAAATTGTGGGGCCCAGGGCAAATTATCGATTTGGGCCCCCTGATGACGTCACATGGGTCGATTTGGGGGGCCCTGACGACGTCACACATAGGGTCGTGTCTACGTGTTCCATTGGTCCCATGGGTTGGCTAAAAATGAAGTTAGTGTTACTGATCTTTACGCTTTCTGGGCCTCATGTTTTCTGACGTCAAAAACTCAAATCTCAAAAACTTTAGGGGGCCCTTCTCAAATTAGGGCCCTGGGCAACTTCCCCCCACCCCCTCTCAGCCGCCCTGGTAATAGATCATAGATGACGTGATAGACGTCCCACAACTACTCGCCAACTACTTTGTTGTTTTATTCATGACAGCCAACAAACCGTAGCGAGGTGAGATACGCGGGCTCCGACCAAAAGAAAGCTTTGGGAAAGTCTAATGACGCGACAGTGTGTGAAGAACAAGGTACGACACGAAACAAACTCGATAACGTCTTTTCTCGAGTACAAGAGTACGGATATCGTGAAACTATTAACATTTTCGAACATGACATTTAAATGACTTTCATTTAAAAGTAATCTATTTTTTGACTGAAGTTTCCTTTAAGCCTGGTTCTCATATGTCGCCGACCCATGATTTAGATGCATGTTAAGTAAAAGAATAAAAGCACTGCTTTTCTGCATTGTTCTTTTGCTGCTGCACGTCCCGTTTTAACATGCATCTAAATCACAAATCGCCGACGATTGGCGATATATGAGAACCAGGCTTTAAGGGTGTTCAGACATATCTATTTTGACCCATTGCTAGGGAAAACTTGATTTGACCACAGAGCTTCTAGAGCTTTACAAATTTGCTCCCCATGCTAGTTTTTTTTTGTTATCATTTTATACCTTTTTGTAGTGCATAACTACAAAAATGTTTTTGTGAAAAGATTTCTCCAACTGGAAGTAATGTCCTTACCAACCGATTGCCTAGCAACGAAATACGTCCGAACACCCTTAACAAAAAGCTTACCGCGGTAACACCCATCATGACAAGGACGATATTCGTGTCGTGGTAACTATAAAATTAAAAGAAAGTAGCGTGAGGCTTTTTATTTGGTCTGCGTCTTGCAACCCCTTTGTTTGTTTTGGGCTTTGTGTTACCCCTTTTGTGTTTGACTTTTCAAAACGTTTGTTCTTTCTTTTGTTGGGGTCTATTTTTGTTCTTTTGTCCTATAATCGCCGCTACTGACATGCAACTACGTTTATTAATTTTTCAGTCGAACGCAGGCGTTTTGATAATCCTCAATTGGTGGTGTGCACCTTACCTCAAATCAGCTCAACTAACACCTAAACATTGTTTATCATGTTAACCGTGAGCAAGAACTTCATTCCTACCACAGTTGATCCTTTTAAGTCAAGGCCCCATTCACACTATACCGGATAGGTTTTCGTGCTGGCACAAAAAATATCCAGTATAGTGTAAACAGATTCGATCGGTACGATATTGTGACGAAGTAAGCCCCATTCACGCTATACCGGATAGCTTTTGTGCCGGCACGAAAACCTGACGATACAACTAATTCCCACGCTCTATTCTATTAATTTACTTCCGGAACGATTTCGAACTTATTATTATTATTATTATTTACACTTTATTTAACGACGCTAGCCCCAACAACTACAAAAGTTGATTTCCACGGGGGGCGTCCATATAAAATATATTACAGAGAATATAAAAAGGAAGGAAACTAAGTCTACTACTATATGTACATCACTACTATAATTTACGATGGTGTGACCCAGATAAAGATATGATTAAAAAAAAATCCAGACTCGATTTTTAACATCGAATATTTTGTTTGATACAACTTTTCAATGAGTAAATTGATTGAGCTTGCTTAGCTTCAAGCGGAAGGTTATTCCAAAGATAAGCACCGCTATATTTAAAACTTCTTTTGAGAAATTCTCTATTTGGCTTTGGAAGGGACAGATCAGTTTGAGAATTTCTAAGATTATAATTATTTAGTAAAATATTCCTACTGATGAATGAATCTTTCAGAGTCGGTGCAGCACTATTACTCAAGACTTTATATAAGAATGTCGCCTTGGTTAAGTACCATCTTGTTTCCAAATTTTCCCAATCAAGAGATCGAAGAACGTCAGCAGATCTGATCTCGTAACTGGCGCCAGCTATTATTCTGGCAGCCCGATTTTGAAACCTTTGTAAGTTATCTCTCAGTGTTTTGTTACAGACTCCCCAAAGGGGAGAGCAGTAATCGAAGTAAGGCTGTATCAGAGCATTATAAATTGATATCAAAGTGTTTGCAGGAACATAGGGCTTGATACGCCTTAAAATTCCTATGCCCGCACCAACTTTTTTGCAAACCATTTCTATATGTTCATCCCAATTCAATGTTTCATCAAGTTTAACTCCCAAACACGAAATTGAGTGCACTCAGGAAATCAGTTGATCATTAATCATTACGGGGAACTCATTGTCAATTTTAGCAAGGTTATGATTTGATCCGACATACATTAATTTGAACTCCGTTCGCACTGGAACTGGAACGGCACAAAAAGCTATCCGATACAAGATATACCTCTTTCGAGATCGGAGCGACGCAGCGGCGTGCCGGCACAGAAATTGTGCTGGAACAGGCGTTTTGTGTGTGAACAGAAGGCCTATCCGATATGGTTTTCGTGCCGGCACAAAAAGCTATCTGGTATAGTGTGAACGGGGCCTAAGACCTATTTTCCAATAATTGAACAAGAACCAATATTTATTATGCGCAAAGGAATGTGGTTAAATGTACAAGTCACCATCTTTTTCGGTACGGTCAATTATAATTTCATTCAACATGGCGAAAATCTCTTTGTCCTTCGAATCGCACACCACCTATACCTGAAGACAAAAGCCTACAGCCTGTTGAAAAGGTTTGATCTTGATAAGCATAACGTCGTCTCTAGAACGGAACACGGTTTATTGAGCTGCTTCCGGAAGCTAAAAAACCTTTACCCCTAAAGCTGACAGCCATCTTGGCATGTTTCATGGGTTTTTATGGATGTCGGTCATGCGGTTTACGGTGAAACATGTTTCTCAACAAACAAGACTGATTTTAAGAGTGATGTTGGGGCGCTGCACATACTATTAGCCTTATGCCATGAAGAACATTGCAATATCCGAGGCCAAACTGGCCTTATCCTTTTTATCCCTAAATTCGAGAACTGTTGATTACGCCATAACAAATGCTGTAACAGGCTGGCATTCGGAAGGTTGTGCGTTCGAGTCCCGTCTGGAACTCAGAGCTTTTCTCTGAGTTTAACTTACGACAGCTTGTACAGCAGAAACAATGAAAAAACTTTACCTACTTCAGATGCGTCGTTAAATTTGTTTTGTAGAGATGAGCCGATTAATCGGAAACTAATCTGCAAAGCTGATTAATCGGCCAATTTAAAATAATCGGTAATCGGCCGATTATTGTGTAATAATCGGAAAAATAATCGGTGCATGTCTTAAATTAAGCTTTTCATGAACAACGCAAACACATATCACTGAAGCCCAAACAGTGAAACAGAGTGTTTCACATAAGCTCTTGACATAAGAGTCCCGAAGTTCGTTTGTTCATTTGGAAGGTTGCCATAATGTTTTCGAACTTTGCAAATTCGTTACGTATAGCAGCCGATCAAATAGTGAGCATCAAAAGAAAGTTGCAATGTTTGTCGCCAACTTCGGAAATAATGAACCGGAATTTCGGAACTCTTCTATCAAAAGAGTTGGAAAAGAGCCGCAGCACTGAACCTCATCAAGACCTATGGTCTTGTTCGACGAGATTGTTGGGTCAAGCGACAGCACTTCCAACGCCAGCCACGAAGTTGAAGAAGAGATCGACGCCTTTCTCGCCCTTCCTCTACAGCCACTGTATTACAAAGATTTGTCTCGTTTTTTGACTTTTTATTGCAATTCTTAATTCTCTGATAATAGCATAGCGCATACCAAAATTGATTCTCAAAACACCGAAAATTAATCATCACGAAACATTTCTGTTATATTTACAACATTGCGAAACTGCGCAGGGACTGGTAACCAACAACGTAGCACTAATCGGCAAAATCGGCAAAATCGGCATACGATTATTTGTATTAATCGGCCACCAAATAATCGTCTTCAGTAATCGGCAATTTTCGTAATCGGCTCATCTCTATTGTTTTGGTTTAGATGAGAGGAGGGCTATCCCTCTTTGAAGAACTAAAATTCCCATGCAAAATGCAAGGTGAAATCCGCAGCCCTCTTACTCGTGCTTGCACTCCTAGGACAACTGGCCCTCTCCATATAAACTTAACACCCCCTTACTGTAATCCTGAATTAAAATTAAAATCTCAGTCTCGGTTTACTTCGTGCCTTGTAAAACGATGATTACAGCAACCATTCTCTCATTTTCTTTTACCCAAATCAAAATTGGGGCGCGCCTACCTTGATATAACTCCAACAAGATAAGACAGAGAAAGGGTCTGTAAAATGATAACAAAAAATGTTTCATTACATTCCCATTAAAATTTACAAATTGTTAAACAGGACAAGGCTGTCACAATGGGGTGTGCCACACTACCGTACCTCTAAAATACTGCTGTAAAATAAAAGAAGGCTGCATACAAACAATATTGTCCCCGAGCCCGGGTGTAGGGCCAAAGGCCCGGTGCCTGGTGAGGGTGCTAATCTCGACATGCGTGTAGTCCACTTTACACGCGTGTAGAAAAAGCGTGGGAGACGGAATCTGGGGAATAGGGTAAACTGCCGGGATTAGTTTTGATAACGAAATACTGACGTTTCAAGTTACAAAAAGCCCTTCATCACTTGAAGGGCTCTAAAGCCCCGATGAAACCCAGTGACTCACTGGATGAACCTAGCGATAATGAGCTAAGTCCTTTGCTTATGCTGATTCAAGGGCGTAGGAACCGGGGGGGGCTAAGGGGCTGCAGCCCCCCCATATTTTATCTTGCTGATATTAGCCCCCCAATATTTTGCCCAACTACGGTTTGAGATTAAATGAGTTAAAGAGATCGTTGGTAATAATTTATAAAAATAAAAAATAAATCCTCCTAACACCATAAAAATATGAATTTCTTTCGTACAGAACGGGAAATTCGTCATATGACCGAAATCTATTTCTCTGCAGGCATCACAAGGCAGGGACGCGAGGGGCCTGGGCTGCAGTAGAACCCAGTACGCACAGCGCATAGGTAGAACCCCCATGCTATGTGACCATTTTTCTGAAGCTGAAAACTAGTCGTGGACCCCCTAGGCGGATTTGTGGCAAAGCCGTGAATGCGCATTACACAAACTCAAGTAGCCCCCCCCCCCAAAGTAACACTGCTTCCTACGCCCCTGTGGTGATTTGCATTAGATCCGGCACATGAGAAGAGCAACAGTTGACCTAGGCCTAAAGCCTGGTTTCCAAATAATCGCTACGATCACTCAAAAATGAACTCGACGATCGCAGCGATCGTAGCGATCATATGGAAACCACTGACGCAACGATCGCTACGATCCGGTCATACTAATTACCGACAAAAACCGACAAACAGGGCCATAGGCAGGATTCTTTAGTCAGGGGAGCAGTATAGACTGTCCAATTTCCAGGGGTATGCTCCATAGAGATCATAATATAAGTACTAGAGCGGGCATCGGGGCCAAAAATGCGAGGAAAATTGAACACCGCCATTAATAGTACCAGGCCCTTTGAAGACTTGCCTATGGGAACAGGTGGGAAAATTGTCTTAACTGACCAAAAATCGCGGGCGCGTTTGCTCTGTTTCTTTATTTTTGACATTTTTTGTTCGAAATGAGGTTCGTTCAGGTTTGAATGTTTTGTTAGCTGAAATATTTGGTAAGCTGAAGAAGAGAAACCTTGGCGATTTCAAACTGGTTGTGATGACTTTCATGTGAGCTATATATTCCTATAAAATGTGAGTGGTCAGTTGAGTGATTGTTGCAATATGTTTCTGTGTAAATTTAACCCGTAGCGTAATTGTGTGAAAGTACCAGTGGAAAATGCAGGGGAAAGTACTCTTTTAGTCGACCAAGCGTTTGCGAGCTTTAGATTTCTTCAAATCAGGTGCTTCGTTGTGCTATGGCGATTTTTGTCGGTCTTTTGTCGGTAATTAGTATGACCCTTACGATCGCTGTGATCGCGATCGCCGAGATAGAAAATCAGCGATCGTGGCAATCGTTGCGTTTTATATGGAAACGGTGATTTTGCAATCTCAGCGATCTTGGCGATCAGTAATGCATCCCAGCGGACCATTAAAATAATGGCCGCAGTCAACCATGGCCGTCTCCGTGATCATATGGAAACAGCGACAGGATCGTTGATCATTGCGATCGCCGAGTTAATTTTTGAGCGATCGCGGCGATTGTGGCGATCGTATAATATAGCGATTATATGGAAACCAGGCTTAATGAAGGCTTAAAACCGTGAAACGTCAGTACGAACGATTAAATTTGCAGATTAAAAGACTTTCTCCGACAAGAAATTCAGAAGTAGAGGTAGAAAAAGACAAAAATTAATCTGATTTGGAATGGTCTAAAGTTAATAATTGTTTTGTCAGCAATTTTTCACACAGTTTTGCTGTCCACCGCTACGTTTGTTTGAGTGTTAGTGAGAAAAACAAAAATTGTAATGTATTTAATAATTTGTATAAGACTTGACATTTGTAAATGTTAATGGCAAACTGCATGCAAGCGACTTTAAAACGATAACTTAAAGATACCCTTCAATCCTACTTACAAAAAGTGACAGCAAAATAAGGTTGGTTGGATGACTTCGCCTACATCAACCAATAAAAAAATATTTAGGGTGTAGGGTAAAGTAGAGTAAGGTAGGGTAAAGTAGAGTAAGGTAGAGTAGAGTAGAGTAGAGTAGAGTAGAGTAGAGTAGAGTAGAGTAGAGTAGAGTAGAGTAGAGTAGAGTAGAGTAGAGTAGAGTAGAGTAGAGTAGAGTAGAGTAGAGTAGAGTAGAGTAGAGTAGAGTAGAGTAGAGTAGAGTAGAGTAGAGTAGAGTAGAGTAGAGTAGAGCCGAGCCGAGCCGAGCCGAGCCGAGCCGAGCCGAGCCGAGCAGAGTAGAGTAGGGCACTGGAGTAGGGTAAAGTAGAGTAGAGTAAAGTAGAGTGGAGTGGAGTAGAGTGGAGTGGGGTGGAGTGTGGTGTGGTGTGGTGGGGTGGAGTGGAGTGGAGTAGAGTAGGGTAGTGTAGCATAGTGTAGTGCAGTGTAGTCTAGTGTAGGGCAGAGTAATGGTAGCGTAGTGCAGTGTAGTCTAGTGTACCAATTGTGTCCCCAATTAGCATGTATAATGCTAGAATATCTATTATACATAATCTGCCAATCAAATGTCAAATAATGATTTTTTGTTGAATCTCATTTTTACCCATTACAGTATTGCCAACTGCTGGTCTTTTACAACTGTGAGTAATGGTAGACAATTTTATTCCCAAGTTGTCAACAAAAGAATAAACCTGCCTCAGAGCCAGCCAAAATAACCTCTTTACTGTTTTACCCTGTCATAACTCCCAGACATCCTTTTGGCAACAATGGGTTAATAAGTTACAACATTTTACTGTATAATCACATAGTTAAATGAATGCATCCCTGCCTCCCTTGATACTTACCGCACTGAGTCACAGCAAAGGAGGACAAAATAAAGAACAAAGAAGATTACACTAAAATAATAAAAAAGAAACATATATATGATTAGAACATTTACAAAAATAAAAAAAAGTGAACATTCAACTAAAATAACTGGTTGCACCCTACACATGTAATTACAGTCTGTTGAGTTTTTAATCATCTAGCAACTTAAGTGTACTGTATGAAAAAATTTCCTGATTGCCTACATGTAAGTAAATGGCTTACATGTACACTGTCAGGTAGTATACAAATATACATGTACCCATTCCTAATATCCCCTCTCCTATATACATGTATAGGGCAGTTCCATGCTTAAATGCACTTGATGTGGATTTTTTTTCAAGTTACTCAACAGTCCTTATAGGCTAAGAAAATTACATCCTTGATGCCCAAATTTTTGGGAAATATTTATTTTTAGGGAATTTTTTTACAATAATTTCCATTTTTTTACACATTCTACTGAGCACTTATTAAAGCAAGTAGAGATGTGAAATTGACCAAACTTTAGATTTCAAATAATAGGTTTAAAGAGTCTTTTTGTGAAAAGATCCAATGTAGGATTACAAATGAATATTAAAAATGAACACTTCATTTCACAAGTCCTCGCTGATGGTTTCTTCATGTGAAAAAGTCATTTCTACAAAATCGTATTGCCAGAGTTGAGATGTAATGTCTGTTACAAAAATCACAATTTTTTAATGTTTATCAATGAAAGAGCAGCTAACCTATAAACACTTCTAACTCTATTGCAAGCATTCAAATATTGTTATTCCTCAAAATTATGACTTCTCAACTAACACTTTACATGTAATTAAGGTTTTTAAACACAAATTTACAGTGCTTGCATACTATACTTTATTTACAAAAAAAGCTGAAAACTATTGGTTGTATGTTCAAAAAAAATATTATAATTGATTAAATTACGTTTTAAATCTAATAGTAATCATCTATCAAATTGTGTAACTTTGTGATCAAGAATCATTAAATAAGAGGCAATTGAGACAAAAGTGTAAAGTCCGTTACGACTCCTGTGTAATGTCCGTTGCACACAAAATCAATGTACATATAGACTCACACTTGAGGTATTTTGTTGCAACAATCATTGTAATTGAGATGATAATTTTGTTTGAAAATGTATTAAAATAGCAGGGCTCAAAATAACGTTTCATGTTACGCCAGTCATGGTGACTGGCCAGTTCCAATTGTGACCGGTCAAATTTCATGACACCCCCCCCCCCCCCCCCCACCCCCCATGTAAAGAAACATGTAAAGTATCCTCTTATTCTACGCTATACATATAAGCTAGTACAGTACTGATATGAACGTTTGTCATAAAAAGGAAATGCATGCATAGTTCACTTCAATATACATCAGACATTACAAAACGGGTCTAAAACAGCACAACAACAATCATTTTAAGTTCTTTCAAAGGGAAGTAATAAAATTAATTGCAAGTTAATATGACCGGTCAAAATGACCAGCGTTATACAAATTTGACCAGTCACATTAAACATTTGGCCGGTCATTGACCGGTGACCGGCCGTTATTTTGAGCCCTGAATAGGCATGTCTTTTCTGGAGTAATGTTCGTTACACAATTGTAATAATTGTAAATGTGAAATTTGACAACATACTTTGAAAAATCAATCAGTTGTACCCCAATTGTTGTTGTTCAATTAACTGTCAGTGAAAGTGGAAAAAATATATTAACTTATTTCCCAACATTTGGCAAACTGAGTAATGTCTGTTACGTGGAATTGCCCTATACCTTATTGTTACAGTGCCACAGGTCTAAAAAAGCTTTACATGTATTTGACACTTTTTGACCCTAAAGTTTGGAAAATGGCCAAAATCGGTCAAAACGTAAAGGATGATGCCTTTACATTTTTTCCAACTTTTTTAAAAAGTATTTAAATAGAAATATACAAGACATTCTCTGATCAAAAATTTTAATAGTAACGAGCTTTCGGCTGTCAGTCTACAGCCTTCGACGGGTTAATGAAAAAAGGAAATTAAATCTCGATCTGCTTTTAGTTTTTCCACTTGTATATATATATATATATATATATATATATATTTATTTAATTTCCTTTTTTTTTTAACCCGTCGAAGGCTGTAGACTGACAGCCGAAAGCTCGTTACTATTAAAATTTTTGATCAGAGAACGTCTTGTATATTTCTAATTAAATATGTTTAAACCTGATCGCGGTTCTTATATCTTATTTAAAAAGAGGTACGCAATGCGTACATGCGGATACTGGTATTTATTTGGCCAACAGGTAACGATTGAACAACGTAAATTGTTCACTAAAACATACTGAAAATGCTTGATAACCTTGTGAAATATCAGCATATGCTCTCACGTATCATCTAGAATCGACAATAATTATTAAGTTTTGAATGCTTTTAATAACTTAACAATATAAATGCTTAATTCTAGCCCTTACTAAAACCCCAACCCAATCCCTAACCCAAGCCCTACCCCAACCCTAATCTTAACTGTAATCTTAACATGACAATTTTAGGTAAATTGGGAAAAACGGGAAACCCGGTCGCTAATCGCATTGTTAAAAGAATGTGATAATATATCGCTTTCGTTCTAATTTTTACTGTCTACGTTAAACTCTGGTAACACATGATTGATTTGTCTCAACAATGATGATCAACGCGCTTTTTGAATAAATACTTCATACGCCTACATGTAACTCAAGCAGTACCAAATACAGTTGATTTCTGCGTATAAACAGACAATCAGATGGCCGAGGGCCTAACATGTCAACAGTACACTTGAAACATTAATTAAAAGGCTATTTATATTTCAGAAAGATCCTGATTCGAACCCAAACAAGCACTCGCTCTGTCTCTTCGTCCATGAAAAGCTTCTCGTTTGAGCGAGAAAGTTGAAGTGCGTTACGAAATAATTATAATAACACTTTGCATGTATGGTTTTATTATGCGATGCTGAATTACTGAACACGAAAAAGTATGGCATGTAAACGATCATTGATCATGCGCTTGCTTTAGTATAAGATAACAGTGAATACATATAATATCATAACCTAAAAGCTATGAAATGCATACTATCTGGTATATAGGTATATGGTTTAGAAAGCAGTCACTGATTTGCAAAAATTGACAAAATCGTTTAAACTTTACTACATATCGACAGACCAGTAGACCACTATCAGCTATCAACTCGTCGTGGATATTTTCTTGGCGTCTTGTGATTGCGTGCAATTATCCATGATAGGGACCGCGCTCGGCCAGGGGACTGGGTTTAGAACCAGCGCTAAAATAAGAAAAATACGCTTATTTAAATGCGTTATTTCTCTGTTACATTTAATTCAATCAATCTAGAAACGTTCGGAATTGTTCATACGTGTATGATGTACTGATTTACAAATTTTGGAAGTTTAAGCTTGCGTAGGTTTTTGTTGCGAGAGCCTAAAGTTGGTACCATTTTTGCGAATTCTGGGCTCCATTGTAAACACGGCACCGCTCTCCATGACAACCGTGCCTGATCGGGGGCCTTTCCGCGGGTGAGCTCGTGCCTGAAATGACCTGAAACGGGCATCAGACGAAAGCTGAGGTCCTGAGCTTTCACGTGATGTGTGGCACTCGCAGAAAAGTGGACAGGAACACAAATTCATTTGCAATTCAAATTTCGTTTTCGTTTAAATTCCCTCACTACATGGAAATGTAGGAAGTGCCAGGTATGCTAATAATCTTTATAAAATAAGCTTTATTTTGATGTGTAAATCACAATGTTTTAGCGAAGTGCTCACACGCGGAAATTATTTCAAACTTAGATACGTCGCCATTATCTTTCCGCCATTGACAAACAACACTGGCGCCTGTGTCTTCCAGTGTCACAAATAGCACGATGTCGGATTACAAGATCTGATGTCAAACGGTTTAAAGCCAGACTGGTGGGAAGGTGAGTTTAAAGTATGTTATCGCTTGCTAAACAAAGTTTTCGAAGCCTGTATAGTCGCTGTGAAGGCAGCCAAGTTGATGTTGTTAATAGAACCCTATTGAAGTGCGATCATTCTGCACATGTTTTGTTAACACCGAAGTGAAGTTAAGTTTTTATTTGCACTCTGAGTTTCAAATGATTCATGTACAGTAAGTATATACAAAAAAGAGAAGGTGCTGGGAAGTTGAAGTAAGCAAAGTTTTCGAGTCAACTTCCCATCAGATTAATATAGAATATGAGAATATGGTTAATTAAATATGGCAGATAATAAAAGTAAGAAAATTGAAAGAAAGAGAAATATCAAGGTTAGACCGAATTGGACCAAATCTTACCATCCCTGCGATCTGAAAATTTTCCCTTTTGGTTTAGGGAAATGGAATCTAAAGAAATTTATGGATATGGAATTGACCAGCTTATGCCTATATAGGTACTGGTGAAACTAGTGTACTGGTGTTCCAGCTCAGATAAAAATGTTACAGTGGTGGACACAAAACATGGGAAATTCAAGAGAATAATCAAAGTCTCCTTACTTGGCCATACAATCAAATGGATTAATGTCAACTAGTAATATAATACACCGTATCCTTTCTTGAAATCAAGATCACAAGCATCGATAGAAAATAACTGTTTCACAACATTAAATTCAAGGAAATGTTTTTTGCCTGTGCCCAGTGCCCAGGAATGGGCACTAAATGCACTGGTGTTCAGACACGTTATGTTTCCACTGTTTGTTCCTATTAAGAATGTATGTTGGCTCAGTTTATGTATGTTGTTTTGATTAAAAGTGCTGGGCACTGTAAAATTCTGTTCAGATTGGTAGTACCCTCTCAAGGTAGTGCCCGGGCACTGTGCTGGTTTTTCACTCAGGAACAATGTTCAGACTACTGCCCGTGCCCAGGCACTTGGCATGGGCACTAGTCTGAACACCGCCTAAGCTCCTAAATTTCTCGTGTGTTGTTAAGTTAAAAAAGTTTTTAAAGTGCCTCTATGGCCTGTGGGATCTTTACATATTTAAATAACTTAGGTTAAAGAAAATGTTTCCCGAAATTTTTTCTCAAAAATATTAAATGCTCGCCCATTAACAGCGCTCCGAAGTTCGCCAAATCAGCCCAAATCATGCCATTTTGAAAGTTAGACCGTTTTCGTGGGCCTGGGCTCTAATTGATATATCTACGTCACATTTGCGACACAGTCAGAACACCAACATTTCTTACGCCGAGTCTGAGTAAGATGAACTATCTTGGAACATATTGATGAATATATCAAAAGTTTTCATTGCTTAAATAAAGGTTTAAGAGATGCAATACCAAAAACACACTAAATGGTAAGATGTTTGGTTCCGACTGTGACGTCACACAGTAAACTCGCACCATGTCCCTAATGCACGGTCACAGTTATAGAGGTACTGTACCAACTTTGAAGTGCTGTTAATGGGTGGGGATTTAATATTTTTGAGAAAAAATTTCGGGAAACATTTTCTTTTAACCTAAGTTATTTAAATATGTAAAGATCCCACAGGCCATAGAGGCACTTTAAAGATGTCACAATGAAGTTATTGATGATGTCACTGTTGCTAGGGAAACTGTTGGTATGAAAATATGTTAATAAAATATTACACAAATACACATGACTGTCAGTGTGTTTAAAATCCATAAAATTATTTTCTCCAAAGATTTTGATTACATTTGTTACCAAGAAAGAAAATGACGTTACATTGTTGCCATGGTAACCAGTGGCAATATCTGACCATACTTTGGTTCAGCAGCATGCTACTAGTTATATTTCCTCAATGATTCTTATTTTTCTACTTTTGTGATTATATATCTTTTTAAATTTTAATGATTTGTTTTGTTATGACGTCATGTAGTTTCCATGACAATGCAAATGTGGTAATCTGTTGGCTTTGTTTTGCTAATTTGTAATGCTTAACAATTGTACAAGGCTTAGTTTGGTAAATAAATTGATTTTGTCTTGTTTTCATGAAATGTCATCATTAAATGACGTCATATGGTTGCCATAGCAACGATAACTGTCTGACTTTCATCTCAGGTGAAAGCATCTTGCACCATTAGGTGATCCTGAAATTTCACACTGATTGGCTCAATATTCACAAAGTTATGACCAGAAACCTGTTTTCATAAAAGAAAAACAGTTGGTACTGGTGCCATATTACAGACAAGTCTGTAGTACAAATGTGGCCCAACTCTGTTCTAACAAATTGCTTAAAATTCCGTACTTTAAACTTTCATAACTTCTGATTACATGGGCCAATTTTGATGAAATAAATACCAAAATGTTTCAAATGATGAGATCTTTCCAACTAGCCTATTTGTGAAGGCCTACTACAAATTGTCATTTTTGGTTGCGGTCCCTATCCATGACCTGAAGCGAAATTCGACTTCCAATCTTCCAGTGGTTGTTCTGGTACATGCACGTAAACCCTTCGGACATACGAATAAGACTTCTGAAGTATGCCCCTATTAGCTTTTCGCCTTGATCACGTGATTGACGAAAACATTCGGACACACAAATCGTGCTCATGACATAGCGGCTATGGTTTAGCAATCAGGATTAACATAATAGTTACTCGGGCTACAGGTGGTAGGCCGAGTCTAGGTTTCGGCTCGGGTTTTTTCCCTTCTGTATCAATCAGAAAGCGCAGGCTCAAGTCAAGTGCGCATTTAACTTATTCCGCCGTCTCGATCAAGACAAACATAATAAGACTTTGCGAAACTGATGCGTGCATGCCAAATGCTTTCTTTCTTTGCTTTCCTGATGTCTGATCAAGTCTTTCTCCTCTCCGATATGTTTTGTGTTTTCACAGACATAGTTATTGGTCAGTAATGTTGCTGGCAAGTATCTTGATATATATACGCTTACGATCTCACACGCCGTATACATGAAGCTGTGTTGATATTTAATACCCGAAGAGACTTGACATATGAACGCTGTACATGTGTGGAAATAATGCTTTCTTTCTTAGCTTTCCTACTGTCTGATGATCAGAGTCTGATCAAGCCTTTCTCGTCTCGGATGTGTTTTGCGTGTTCACAGACATAGTTTGATATTGGTCAGTAATGTCGCTAGCTGTGTTGATATTTAATACCCGAAGAGACTCGACATATGAACGCTGTGTACATGTGTGGAAATACGTTACAGGCAATCGTGTTTTGTGTATTGCAAGTTGCGTTTTCTATCGGAGATTGGATTGTGTTTTGACTTTTGTCTGTGACGTGAATGTGTTTAGACGGCGGCTTTAGATCTTAGCACTGCATGTGACAACCTGCGCGTGATTTTGCAGTAGCCCGAGTGAACGCCTGATCAGGCGTCTTGTTTTATTTATTGTTCAACCTGCTGTTTGTTCTTTTTTTAATCTTGGCGGCAAGCGGCTTTTGGCACAGCAGAACCTATGTTGACTTGATATTTCATTACAGCCTGTTTTCCCCTGGACATGTTAACTGTTCAGTTTTGTGAACAGCAAAAAAACGGGAGTAGCTAATGGTCGTGGGTCGTGCGTAAAATGTCGTGGGTAAAAAGTCGTGGGTCGTGATTTTCCCCAAAAATTGTGAATAAATTATAGAATGAAATAAATGTATTATTGAAGTTGAATACCTATTCGGGGGAAGTGGATTTTGCACAAACTTGGCGAAGGTGATTGCATTGTCAAGAGTAATCGAAAACATTAACTACTACAATCAGAAGTATTATCAACATCAATATTAAAAGGAATACGATTATACTAAATAATTTAAGGTGAATCACAATCGTTACTGCATGCGCATTTACGGAGATATCGACGGGTCACGGGTGAGTTAAATTTGAAACCCGCGTTTCCATGCTATCCTAGAACCAACCGCCTGAGTGAGCTAATTGACTCTGAAACTTGTTTAATCGAAAGCTGATATTTTGGAACGTTTCGCTTAGAACTTCACAAACTTGACGAAGAAAAGTATTCTGACTAGGTACTTAATTCTGCCCATGCAAACAAATGTGCGTGAAAATTATTGTAAAGCGTATGACTGAACGTCATGCAGAGCAATATATTGTAAAAATTTTGTGTTGTTTTAAGCTATAGTTTTCGAAATATTAGTACTGAATTGCCTTTAAATAAGTCCGCGGAAACGCCGTGTGCGTTTGGAAAAAATCAAGACCCACGACTTTTTACCCACGACCCACGACTTTTTACCCACGACCCACGACATTTTACCCACAACCCACGACATTTTACCCACGACCCAGGACCATTAGCTGCTCCCCAAGAAAACATGAAACGCGGTCCCTATAATCGCATTAAAATATGATACTTATATCGCTTTAATTTCGCTTGAGTGTAATGTTATTGCATACGTCTACATGTAACATAAACAATGCCAAGCACGGTGGATTTCTACGTGTAAACTTATAGCTAAAACATCTTGGCCGAGGGCCTATAAACATGTAAACATTTAATAGTTAAAAGGGCATTCAGATTTCAGAAAGATCTTTAATCCGAAGCCAAACAAGCGCTCACGCTCACACTGTTTCTTCGTCCTTGGAAAGCTTGTCGTTTAGGCGACAAAGTCGAAGTGCGTTCCGGAATTATTATAGTAACACGTTGTGTGGTTTTATTACCTGAAGCTGTATTGAACACGAGAAAGTATGGCATGTAAACTTAATGTGCAGTCACCGCGCGCTTGTATTTATAGTATAAAACAACAGTACATACATACATACACATGCACATACATACATGCATAAAAATGTATTAAAATGCTGAAATACATATTGTTTAGAAACCAGACAATCCGCAAAAATTCTCAAAAACGTTCAAATTTATACCGACAGACCAGTAGCCCACTGTGAGTTGTCGACTTGTCATCATATTTCTTGGCGTCTTGTGATTGCGCGCAAATGTTCATTACCTGAAACAAAACTCAACTTTTATCTCCCATTCGTTGTTCGTGTACACGTTCGTAAACCCTTGGACATATAAATAAGACTTCTGAAGTATGCTGATTCGGACCATTGCTATTGGTCTTTGCGTTGATCACGTGATTGACGAAAACATTCTTACACACACACAACCGCGCTCATGACATAGCGGATTATGGTTTAGCAACCACTATCCGCAAAAAGGCTCAAATATGAATATTTAGCACAAATACAACTGTCATGCACTAATTTTTGCAAGACCTAATTTTCACAATGCAGGCCCTTAATGCAAATTTGTAATACCTAACAAGTAACTTCAGTTGTTGAAAAAACCCCACTCTATTGCATACTACTGTCAGTAGGTACATAACTGTAGTTATGATAAATAAACAGTATAATTATTAACTGTATAACTCGATGTCTTAACAAGAGTAATGTACTGTCAGGTATAGCCATATAGGTACACCAAATACATGTACACTATTATAATTAATTATTGTACATATACAAGTATAAAAAACAAATAATTATATAACAATTTACCGTACATTTAAAGTGCACATGAAACGAAAATTAAATTTGTTTTACTTGAAAGAACACTTAAAATGATAGAGTAACATCTTTTGCAGTTTTTTGTATCCAATGCTTCGTTGTTGAGATATTTCAGTTTGTTTGATATGTAAATTAAACAACTTGACATCACATGTGCATAATGAGTTATCAGAGAAGGTCTTGAAAATTCTATATGTTCTGATAACTCATTATGCACATGTGACGTCAAGTTGTTTAATTTACATATCAAACAAACTGAAATATTTCAACAACGAAGCAAGGAAACGAAAAACGGCAAAAGATGTTATTCTATCATTTTAAGTATTCTTTCAAGTAAGACAAACTTAATTTTCGTTTCATGTGCTTAATATAACTCAGTACTTACTATGCTGCAATGTAAATTGAAAACTTCTTTCCAGCTCTTTCAAAAGCAGGTCTTTAATATGAAAAGAAAATACAACTAAATCCAGGCCTGAATTAGGCAGTATGTAAGAAAAAAACCCGTATGTACATATGGACCTTATTCAAAAATGGCCACCAAATTAAAATTCTTTTATATGCATATAAATTAGCCCTTATGAACTCGTTTTCATGTGTGAAATTCAAAAGAATTTTTACTTTAAAACGAGGTCATAATTTTTATAAAATTTAGGTTTAATTTGTAAAGTACTGTCAGTATGTACATACAAAATACCAGGCCTGCTAAATAAACCAACAGAAAAAGTGACAAGTCCTCTGCAATACAATATTAATTAATTAATTATTAAATTAATTAATTAATTAATCAATTAATTAATCAATTAATTAATTAATTAATTAAAATACAATAGATCCAGCTGCATAAAGCTACTTAGGTGTAAGATCATCCTTACTAGTGGTTCTTTGTTGGAGATTTTTTTTAAATCTTACTGTACAATTTAATTAGTATAGGTAATAGAATGGTTTTGAGTGCAATTTGGAAAAAGCACATACAAGTGAGTTTTTTCAAAGACTTCACCCCTTGTGCTTTTTGGGCAGTTTTACTTATACTTAGTTTATCTTGCAGTCAAACTAGATGTTCTCTTGCATGCTACTTTGCAGTATTGTGCTGCAACATTGCAATGCGGATTGTCAATTTGACTTGAGCAACTGACAAACGTCTCATGAAAATTCCTCAGTAGATTCCTTTAAAAGTTCATCTTTCTTTTGAGTAAATATACAAATTTATGTTTAAATTATTGCTGTTGGTGGGTGGATAGTATTTTCAGCCATGCATGCAAATGGTAGTTTAAGTAAAGAAATGTTGATTTTCAGAAATAAATATTCCTGAAACATTTGCAAATTGCTCACAGCAACTTGTCAATCAACATTGCAATGTTGCATAGAAATATTGCAATGTAGCTTGCAAGAGAATACCCGGTTTGACTGTAAACTTCCTCTAGTATTCTTGCAGGCACTTTAACCACAATATTAAAGCAAAATGCACTCTGTATTCATTGAAATGTTCTTTGACAACTCTGTCTTGGTTGCCATATATTGGATTTTCTCATGAAGGAAAAACCATCCTTCAAAATCCGCATTTAAGCATTTCCAATCATTGGCTTTCTGGTAGTCTCCAGTTGTTTATTAGCCAATCAGAATACTTACCAGTAATAAATTACTCATTGAACTTTGTACTGTATTTCATTTTTCTGCACTGTATTACATTAAATATTGCATTCCTCTCAACCAATCAAGATGCAGTAATTTTGACATGTATATTATAATTATGTATGCGACCATTAATACATATTGTCTTGTTGATAGTATTTCATTTCAGCCACACAAACAGGCACATGCAGTAAATCTCTTAAAGTAACACTATTTTGTACTTACACAAAGAGAAAGAGGCAAATGAATCCAACTGTGACAAGAAGTTGAATGGACAAGATTGCAAAGACCTAAAGTAAGCAATACAATTTTTTTATATAAATATACTCATGGGAAGGTCATACATTGAAAAATTTAAGATTTAAATCTCATATCCAGCATCCTTTAGTATTTTACTCAAAAAAGCCTTGACTGTACACGTGTTTTGTATGTACAGTACTGTAAATGTATTAAATAATTAATACACTATTTTAACAATCATGTACTGTATAAGAACATTGTACTGTACAGTATACATGTAATTGTCATTATATATCAGTTAATACTGCCTAGCTTGTCTGAGGCTTCTGTCTATAAGGCCCCATTCACACTATGCCAGACAGTTTTTGTGCAGGACTGCCAGCATGAAAACCATACCGGATAGGCCTTCTGTACACACACAAAACACCTGTTCTGGCACAATTTCTGTGTCAGAGCGCTGCTGCACCACCCCAATCACGAAAGAGGTACATCTTTTATCGGATAGGCCAGCTTTTGTGCCATTTCAGGCTCAGCTCCAGTGTGAACAGAGTTTGAAATCGTTTCCAAAGTAAATTAATAGAATTAAGAGTGTGGTGATTAAATGGTTGTATCACGGGGTGTATTGTACAGCATAATTATTTGCAGTTTCATGCCAAGTCTGTTCACACTATACCGGATAGGTTTTCGTGCCATGAAAACCTATCCCGTATAGACTGAACAGGGCCTAATAAGTAAAATTACAGTATCTAGCAATTTAGACATAATTTAAACAATAAAGCTGTAACAAAATACGATTAGTTAACTTACCTTGCGGATAAAACCTAAAGAAAAATAAAACAAAAAGTGTTAAAAGAACAGTCATCATTAATAATATTATAACACAAATGAATTAAAAGGTCAACGAAGACAAAGGTTGTGTTTGCAGGAATTTGTCAAAAAGTTTCGAATTTCAATTGTTGCCCGCTGGAACTTTGAACTCTTCATGGCATCCTTTGTTGAGCTGCGTGTGTTGTGTACGTAATATTTATTTTGGATAATTGCACAGCGGGAGTGATGTCATAGCGTTGAGTTGCGTGTAAAAGGATTTTTTTTTACACAACGAATTTGGATTTCTTACCACCAACCTGTGTCCATGCACATTTCTATTGCTTGTTGCACATGATCTATTAGGACTGTCATTACTCATTATTAACTAGGACAACATGGATCATGTCAAATCATGTCAGCTGACTTGTTCTTGCTTTTTTCATGCCCTAACATCTGGTAAGAGTTTCAATAAAACTCTTTTAATTTTCTATTCTCCATCTTTGACTATTCAGCATATACTGACAGTAATTTTACAGAAGACATCACAACATGGTAAGAACATCTGATTCAGTGACAGTGACTGGCACTTGACTGTGTCCAGAGCATGACAAAAATGAAAGAAAAAGGTATGCCTATTGGGCAAGTTTCAGGTTACTAGCCCAAATCTCTGAGAAGCTAAATTAACATTAAATTATTAAATTGTAATTTTCTAATTTACCCACAATGTAAACAACATGCCTGGAAGACCTGCACCCATGCTTTAATTAAAATTGTTCTAATTTTGAAGATCATAAATTGCAAGTAACCTACATGTACAGTATTAACAAATTAAATAATATTCTATTCAAACATGAATTACTAACCAAGAGGCAAAAACCTCTGAATGTGTTTGTTGCTGCAAATAAATCAGTGCTGTTTCCACTTGATGCCATTTAGTCAAAGTATTAATAAAATATTTTAGTAAAATTTACAGGTAGTATATTAAATAAATGTAGTAAAATATATTATTTTTTTATTAGTCGTGAGCAGCCGTAATTCTAGGCTTTCCTGCAATTTGATTGGCTATGTGAGCGGGTAGTTTCTTACGATATCTGACTGCGGTCCAAAAAGTTATTTTTTTGCATTCTGTCATTTAAAATTGATCATAACTATTTCCCTTGCCACAGGAAAAATATGTTCAACAGAGAGCTACGGGGATGCAAATGAGTTTTATTATCCAAATGGTTTTGACAACTTCATGTGTAAACAGTGAATTTTAAAAGAAATGCTGGGAAAACTGTTAACAAAGCAAAATTTACGAGTGATATTTATAAAGAAAACCATTTAAAACGGTAGGGAAAACATACATAAACTTGTGAACACAGTATTTTGAATCACTAATTCAAAAACTCATTAATAATTCATGAGGAAAACACAAAAGAAAATCATGACCGTATTGTATCTTTATATGTGATAAAGATTTCTCCTGATTTACATAAACTTTAGCTTTGATTTTCTCGGCTTAGACAAGGTTATTTTTCAAACTAACTCCAGTCCACCAATCAACTTACCAAGTGGTTTGTTTTTGAAGCCATATAATAAACTCGCAGGCTAAAAACGAGCAAGCAATGAAGAAGAATGATGAAGAATCGTTATCAACTAAACTTTAAAAACACTTGGACTGTATCTCAATTATGCAACTTCATTCAATTATAATTAATTTAATTTATCTAAAAAGACTCGAGCAAATATTTTTCTATACGGACCTCCCAGCTGGTAAATAATATATATGTAATGTATAATATACACTTGTTGACTGGCACACACAGGTTTTACAGACCAAAAGGTTTAAGTGTCACCTGAGGGCTTTTGATTTTTCTCAAGGCAAAAGTCAACAAGTGTTTTGTTAAAAATACAAAATACCAAACTGACTTGAAACTTGCAAAAGGCAAAAAGACTAAAGTACCAAAACACTTTTGACTTTGTTTTTGATTTCAATTCAACTAAAGAATTACACCAGACTCAATGAGTACAAAGAAAAGTGTTAAATTTCTCCAGGTTTTTTTTCAGACCTTCTTCAAAGATACAGTATGTATAGATACTCTTAGCTATTTCATACCAAACTCAAAACAAGCTCTTGTTTTCAAAATGCTCAGAATACTCAAGAGTCCAAAGTTCTTGATATGATGTTAATTATATGTATTCATGTGAACAATGCATGATTAAAGCTGACAGCAGAGGGAAACATCGCACTGCTATCCCAAGATGCAAATCATGCTGCAACTCGGGCCCATGCTCCTTAAAAATTCAATAAAAAGATTGGGGTTGGCATTTTGCTAGCAAAAAACTAGGTAGGGTTGGGTAACCGGAAACCCAGGTATTTTTTTTTGGCTATTAAAGATAAAAGAAAAACTCATACATAACCAGCAAAAAGCCATTAATAATCAGCCGATTACCAATTATTGAAAAAAGGCCGATTATCAGCCGATTAATCGGGTTAACTGATTAATCAGCTCATCTCAAGTCAAATCATGTCACATCACGTCAGATCGCGTCAGTAGACTGGTTTTTCTTCTTCTATGCCCCAGGAATTCTTCAATAAACCACTTGATGTTTTTATTGTATAAAACAAATAGGGGTGCACTGGAACTCGGTTCCGGCCGGGTAGTTCATATAACAAGCACATACTGATAATTTAATCATTTCATACTAGCTTTGCAAATTAAAGGTTGAAAATTGGTGTGAAACATACAAAATAAAATGAAAACAAGTGATTTTATATATGCTGATATACTCTAGTTACAACCTCGTTCCCAGGCTCTTTGCTCCCGTGTAGATAATACACTATACAAGGATATATTTGTATACCATTAAATCATTAATACCAATACATGAGCATTTCATGAAGATGTTTTACACAATTACGTTAACATTATTCAATATTTGTATTCCAACTTTTGCTCCCCCCCCGGCTCTTGATAAAATAGCATATAACCATATATGGCTTAACAAACCCGGTTCCAGCCGGAACTTCTGGCCAGATTTCTTTTTCAGTTCCGGTCAGATCTACCCTGGGTGGAGTTTGTGTTTGGGAGAGGGAGAGCCTCTGGTCACGCGAGCTTCAAATCTCACTTTGGCAAGTTACTTCCTGTTGATTATTCTCACGGTTGAGTGAAATTTGAAATGCACGTTGCGATGTTACGATTGTTCAAAGTCCTTGACAGGCAGCAAAGCATACTTCGGTTATGGATTTTATCACAATTCTAACTCACTGTGGAAAGAATAATTATTGGACTTCCTCTGTTCACAAAAACTAGACTTTTGCTTTGGTATTTTAGTGAGCTGAAACGGCAATCCGAGACTCAGAGGTGTGTGGTTTAAGTTTTTAATATTTTTAATTACTTCCTGTTGATTATTCTCACGGATAGCCCACTCATTCATTACTTCGTTTTCGATAAGGAAACTATGGATTTTATCACAATTCTAACTCACTGTGGAAAGAAGAATTATCGGACTTCCTCCGTTCACAAAAACTAGACTTTCGCTTTGGTTTTTCAGTGAGCTGAAACAGCAATCCGAGACTCCGAGGTGTATGGTTTAAGTTTTTAATATTTTTAATTACTCACGGTCACGCGTGGCTTGCTTTGATTAACCAATAGTAATGCCACAGGAACGCTTTCAGAAATTTAGGCCAATCAAAAACCAAGTTCAGATAGTGAACTCGTCAAAGTGAGATTTGAAGCTCGTGTGACCAGAGGCTCTCCCTCTCCCAAACACAAACTCGGAGCCTCTGGCACCCAGGGTAGGTCAGATCCGGTTCCAGCCAGATCTTAAAATATTGGTTCCGGTGCACCCCTAAAAACAAATAGATTACATTTTCCCATGCATATGTACTGTAATAGATCACAGAAGACATCACAGCGTGTAAAGATCAATAGTCACACCACTCGACTTGGTCTTGTGTCGTACTTGTTTGTTGATGTCATCTGTGATCTATTACAGTACACATGCACAGAAAAATGTAATCTATTTGTTAAATCTAAAATTTTTTGGAAAAACATTTTTATGCGCCTGCACATATATGTATTTGAATACACTAATTTCGCAGAATGACGTCATTCACATTCGACAGCGAGCAGAGACCAGCCTCAGACCATTAAAAAGTACTTTAACCCGCTTTATGATTACTTTTACGAGTTTTTTAGCCCCTAACTGCCTCTTTTATTTTATAATAATAAACCTAAATGTTAATAATATAGTCGTCTCGATTGGTGTAGCGACGGGCAAATCTACTTGACCCAACTGCACGCTTTATCAAACACGAAGCAACAACAACGCCAACGATTTGACGTTTCGAACTTTCGCTTTCACTTCGATTACAATGGCACCAAGATTAAAAGAGAGTTTGCTGTATAAACTCACCTAAACGAATACTTTTACTGCTGAATCCAATTTCTGACATATAGTCGTTCTGAATACGAGAGGTATCAGGGATGACGGCCACAACAGTCGTATGCGTTGTCGTTGTTTGCGGTGGTGGCGATGGATAGTGAGAAGCGTTTTCGGAGTAGTACGGCGGTGGAGCTGTCGCTGGCGGTGGGCCTGCCATTGGCGGTGGATAAGCTGCCGCCGACATGGGAGGATAAGCAGTCGGAACTGGTGGATACGCTCCCGACATAGGCGGATAACCTGTGCCAGCTTGTGGATTGCTAGCACCAAAATTAACGTTGTAAGGTGGCGGGTAAGCAGTGTTGCCTTGATCGTATCCTTGAGAGTTGATCCCTGTGCCGTAATTTGATGTAGTTTTGCTATCCATGTTGCTCCTTATGTCACTGTTTATATCGAAAATTCAATACAACCACAAAGCAAACTTCTCTCTCACGAGCTCGGTAATATGATGTCGATAATAAAATCAGGAAACTAAATACAATATTTATATTTCCCCTCTATCTCAAAACAAGGCTCCCTCCCCCCAGATCCCAAGCGGAAAGGAAGTGATTGTGTTCGTGCGCCATAACGGCAAATTCAGGGAAATCGGAGTTCTTTGAATATTTTTTTCAGCTTAAATTCCCTGCAGGATTTTTTTTTTCAGTGTGCAAGCCGCGCAGGAATTTTTTTTATAGGGTTATTTAAGCCATACGCGAAAGGATGCTAGTCCAAAACTGACCACGTGGCACTTTATAAAAACAGCGAGAAGTGGCCTGCAAATACAAGTACAACTAGCGATCATATCAAAGCGGTGAATAGTGGCTTGAACACTATTAAAAAGACGATGATGATAAATATCAGTGTTCAAAAGTGCATGTTTAATTTCTCTGTGCTTTGGAGTGTTTATAAAATTGAACCACTCAATAAAAAGTTGCACAAACTCTGAATTCGGGTAAAAATAAATCAGGTGCTACTCTAGATCGTCGGAAATGACATTTTCAGAGTCTTCTTTACCTCTTTCGTTAGGCCCTTTCATTAATTCTTTCATTATGATTTGTGAGTCTATGCTATCCGTGAGTCAGGATGGATTATTATTAATAATTGGCGGAAGTTAATAATAAATCAATTTTTTTTTTGGGTGGGGGGGTGGGGGGGGCGAAAGCAATTCTGGCCCCCTCTTATTAAAATTGGGGGGCGCAGCCCCCCGGCCCCCCTGCTTCCTACGCCCCTGGTCTAAATTTGTCTAAATTTTTATTTTATGAATAATAGATAGTATTAGTTGAAACTATCTGAAGTTTATATTAGTATATTTGACTGTTTAATCAGTGAGCTTTTCCGTTTTATCATATGATAAATCACATGGTGCACTTTGCTTGCACGAATATTTTTTTTGTTGTTGATCGTTTGTACGATTTTTTTTTCTTTATCATTTTCCTTGCACGAATTTTTTTTGGGTAATTGTCACCTCCCCTCCCTTGATTTCTAATGGTCCACCCCTTACTTCGTGACGCTGTCGCCGCCTGACATCTTCTGTTACGGATTTTTATTATATAGCTTTGTAATATCCTCAGACGCACGGTCCGTAGACCTTTTCCTGTGTTGATTTTGCTGGCAATTCGAATTTCTAGGTTTTCACATACGTATAAAGGTGAGGTAATATGAGCAACATTTCTCTTCAACTTTCTACGCAACTTTGTTGTTATCCATGGTTACAAGTTGAATAGCATTGTCACACGTATTACTACACACCCTAAACATTGTCACGCAACAATGATTTTGTTGCAAGTTGAAAAAAATTGTTGAAAAAAGTAGACTCCAGAAAGTCCAGTTCTACTTGCAACAAAATCATTGTTAAGTGACAATGTTTAAGGTGGGTGGTAATACGTGCAACAACGCTTTTCAACTTGCAACGCAAACAATTACTTCACCTTAAGGGAGGAACCATTTTTTTCTGGGGGGATAGGAAATTTTTCCGGACAAACATTTGTTTAGTGCCTGTACGTCTGCAAACTATTTTTTTTACTGTTTACTAAACTTTTTTATTTATTTATTTATTATGTTTGCAAACAATTTATTAAATCTTATCAGAATTAGCCTGCGAACCCAGACGTATTTGCCCGCCCTCATTGCCTCCCGCGGAAAATAGCTATTTTCCGCGGGTGGCAACGAGGGCGGGCAAATATGTCTGGGTTCGCAGGCTATATCAGCATTTGCAAGCATTTTTTTCAACATTTGTCACCCCCCCTCCAGAAAAATAATGGTTTGTCCCTAAATATAGCGTTTTCAGCCTGAAGTTGATGAACGTTTTGTTGTACAAGCTGTCGTAAGTTAAACTCAGAGTCAAACTGTGAGCTCCAGGCCGGTCTATAGCTAACCATGGCATCAGAGTTCCGGCAGACTTAATTCCAGTGTCTCAATGGTTTCCCTGCTGCCACAGGTCTCTACTATACTCCATCTCCTTTTTCTGTAAATAATTTTCAAATATTTTCAAGGGGCTCAGCCCCCCCAGAAATTTTGCAGCAACTGACTCATCAATCGCCATTACTGGTTAGGGTAAAGTATTACAGCCAGCCTCATTCCTGTCAGCCAAAAGCACCCATATACAGTGATAAGACAACTCAGTAAACACAACATCGAAAAATTGTTGAAATGTGTTGTATTTTAACTAGTTTTTATGACATTTCATGACCTTCAGTGTTATTAAAAATCACCCCTCAGAATGCAGGAAATGTCATTTTCGGGACTCTAAATTTCAAAAATTTCCTGGGGGGGCATGCCCCCGGACTCCGCTAGAAGAGTTCCTTTTTGTGAACACCCCCTACGGGAAAATTCTTAAATGCCTTGTTCAGCCCCCCGGAAAAAAACAAAACTCTACGCCTATGTACGATAGCTAGTACAGCAAAAAACAAATAACTGAAACTTTGTTTTCACAATAACTTCCATCACGGTTCCACGCAATGTCAATGAGCGCAGTATCGAAAAACTTGATATCCACTCATTTACTCGGTCTGGCGGGAAAATATCAGACCTGTTGTCCTTGGGTTTTATTTCAGTCCCTCGCAGCTTGGTCCGTGGACTATCGATTTATTTCATTAACGAATCCTAGTGAAGTAATCTTCATAGGAGAATTTAAAAACCTTTGAAAACCTTATTTATTTTTCATACAATTCAAAGACCGGCACTCAAGACTTTGAAGAATTTCAAAGACCGCTATAATTTATATCCTGAAGTATATTTTCACTATTTTGTGAAGTGTTTCTGGGCTTTCTAGGGATTTCCGAGCTTTCAAACTGAGTAAAAATGTCTATCAGATGTACGATGCTCATAATAACCTGCGAGCAGGCGCTTGTGGAGGGAACCACGGATGCTATAAAATTTTAGATATCTGCCTTATAACGTCAATCATATAAACGCAAATCTTAAAGTGTGTTATTATTAATGTGGATGTTGTGTACCGCAGTCTCAAAAGGCAAAAGATCGGATTTTGGAATGAAATTCGAAAATGCGAAAAAATATAGTCCAACCATCATCTAGACTTGGAGAAACGAAGAAACGGTGTACTTATTGCAAATATTCAGCAAATCTTGCAAGAAGGAAGAGAAAGGAAGAGAAAATCGTCAAAAATACCAGTATGCAAAAAGATAACAATGACAAGATATTCGATAATGCACGCACAATGGATCAGTTTCTGGTTTCTCGTAGTCGACAATCATTATTTTATGTGGATTTGACACCAAACTTTAGCCGGTGTAGCAGGTGTACAACCAACTGAAATCAGTCCGGCCTGAGTTCCGGGGGATCTGATACTAAGACCATGTGCAGATGCAACCCCCCCCCCCCCCCCCCGCTTTCAGAACCAGATGCCCCCTTAATTGTGAAATCCTTTAAAATACTTCTTATAAACCAAGTTCGAAATGTATGGAAACTTGTTACGAAATTAACAATAAAACTCTTAGATGGTTAAATAAGTTCGCAAGCGTTCGATAGACGTCGAAATATGTCTCCCAAAGCGCCATTAAAATGTTAATCGCGGTCGGCAATTATTAATGCAGTTGTTTTTCTATTTTTTAAAACAGTGCTTCGGAGAAAAACCCGTGCCGAAATGAGACCGCATCTGGTCAAATGCTTGGAAAAAGGAAAGTTTTCGCCGTTTCCAAAATCCGAGAAAAAAAGGAAGCCAAAGAAAACACGCCAGCTTCAAATAGTTGTTTTGTCGCTGTCGTCCGACAAATGTAACAAGTGGTTTCACTTTACAGTTGCTAAAAATGTAGATTAGAGTCTTTTAATAAAGTTGGTTTAACTTTATATAAGCATTTTGTGCTGACGTGCATGCCTGTTTTTAAGTCAAATTTTTACAACAATATTTTCTATTTTTTGTATATAGTCTATTATATAGTTTTAAGTAGATGGCATGTTCTTTAACTTTGTATATATATATACATCTTGTTCACAACGGTTAAGTTTCTATAAACTTTTTTAAGTACGTCGAACTTTTAAATTATTCTCAACTTAAGAGTATGTAAGAGGTATTTGTATATATATTATGCATCCTATTTATACATGCATAAGCACTTGATTTTAGAACCTTGGATATAATAAGTATATACAGGGTGTACAAAAAAAAAGGCTACCCTTAGAAAATATAATTAACATTCTTTTCAAATAACCTATTGTATATTGACAGCGATGCGTAAAAAACAAATGGTCGTATACACCTGGGAAATTACGATAACTTCATGAAGGAGCATAACTGAAATAAAAATGTTAATTATATTCATATCAGTTCGATTAAAAATGGTTCAACTGACCACAGGGCTGTCAATATACAATAGGTTATTTGAAAAGAATGTTAATTATATTTTCTAAGGGTAGCCTTTTTTTTGATACACCCTGTAGAGGGTGAAAATACAAGTCATACATTAGTTTTAATGAGTGTGGGCGGTGCTTAGCGGGGTATGGCTCGTTTTCTTTTTAAACATCTGTAATAATATCCCGCTGGCGGAGGTATATGTATTCTCAGAGTGCCCTCCTATTATAAATACATTGTATGGAGAACATCCCCAACGCGCCAAATATATATTACACAACACTCTAGTCTGAAGCTTTTATTACCCGGTGTTCAGCACTTTTAGTGATGACATATTTCTTAAAAAAGGCGTAGAAATTAGCAAAATGATGAATAGACCCATCTAAATAAGACAATACAACAAAACATTCGCCACAAACTCGCTTGCCAATCTCTAACGATCGTTCACCAATCTTCACTGTGAATTCGATTAGCGGTTGACTGTTGGACTCGGCATTTTTGTTGAAAGCAGACGGAGATGTATGTTCATACGAACTGTTCGCATTCAATTTTTCCGGTGACTTGTGCAGCTGTGTTTGGTTCAACTCTGTTTCTTCTATGTCCATCGCATCTTTTGTCGATTCATTAGCGGAACAATTCCCTCCGTTTTCCACAGTGTTTGTCAAACCACTATCTACATCGGTGTCGTTCCTTGCGTTCTCGCTCTGCGTTCGTAAGCGCCGCTGCCTTCGTCGGTGTTGCCACGTGATAGTCGAAGCCTTGCAATGTAAAAGAAAACTGGTGTTTTCACTTTGATCCGAACTCTTCACTTTCTTTACATTCGTCCTTTCTGTTGGCCGCTCTTCCTCTCTCGGCCGCTTACGAGAAAATTGACAAGCTTCTTCGTTTGAACCAGAATGTTTAATTTCACCGACGTGTTTGCCTTCGCTGCCGCTTATCTCGGTCCAGCTGCTTTCAACCGCGTTTTGAATAGGCGTGGTACACTCACTTGATTGCAGCTCGCACGATACTTGTAAATCACGAGTTAAAGTGTCCATAATGAACTCACAAGTTCGCTGTAACTGGTCAGCAGTCGTTTCACTTTCTTTGTGCTTTGAGGTACTTGATAGCAGAGGCATCGCAAAGGAATATACTACCTTTTGCGGCTTTGTTGTGACCTCAGTTGGCACGGTGAAAAGATCCAGAAAAGCTTCTTTGCTGGTAGAAGATGAGCTGGCAGTCGACGTTTCGGTAGGATTTGGAGACAAAGTGGAATGAGCATCCATACAGGACTGGATAAATCGTCTGAGAATCTCGACAGGGACACTCTGAGTTAAATTGTGAGACAGTTCGAACGGATCTTGAACGCACAAAGGAGTGATCTTGAATATGCTAGGTTTTTCAGAAGTTTGGATAATATTCTCGGCTATATCGTGTTTTAATACACGTTTACAATTTCCATTGTGAACAGTAATCACTTCGTTTCCAAAATCGAATGTATTCCCATAATAGCAAAACCACTCTTTTAAGAGATCTCCTACAAAACAACCAATCAATCAATCAATCAATCAATCAATCAATCAATCAATCAATCAATCAATCAATCACGTGAACCAACCAACCAATCATCCATCCGTCCGATGTAACTAACCAACCATCCAACTAACGTTCCAATCAACTAACCAACCAAGTGAACCATGCGACCAATCATTCATCCACCCGCACGCCAGTCAGCCGTTTTTTTCTCTCAAAATAAACGGCTACCCGACCAACCATGCAACCAACCAACCAACCAACCATGCAACCAACCAACCAACCAACCAACCAACCAACCAACCAACCAACTATGCAACCAATCAACCATATAACCAATCAACTAGTCATGCAACCAACCAACCAACCAAACCAACCAACTAACCATGAAACCAACCAACCAACCAACCAACCAGCCAATCAAACCAACCAACTAACCATGCAACCAATCAACCATGCAACCAATCAACCATGCAACCAACCAACCAACCAACCAACCAACCAACCAACTAACCATGCAACCAACCGTGCAACCAACTTGTCTTGGCACATAGTCTTGGCTTGACTATGTACCTTTTTCACGATGGCCGCTAATTTAAACAATCAAGAATCTTCTTAAATCAGGTGTATACAGTTGAACAAAAAAGTGATGCCAGAAATGCTAATTCGCACATAAAAACGAATACTATAAATTTGTCGACATTATGAATAAAACCCAGTAACAACAGGGATGGCGAAATACATTTTCACAAATGTATGAAACAACAGTGAATTCATAATGAGATAATTTTGTTTAGTTCTTTAATTTTCTAAATTTTCCGCGCGTGCTTTTTGAACTGAGATAAAGCTGTCACTAACCAAGTGATTCTTGATTGGGGCTTTCCTCCATTTCTAGTCTCGTCGCAAAGCTACAATCCCAACCGTCGATTATAGTCTTTTCAGCAACCGTCCCATCCTTGCACGACATTGTCTCGTTTCCACGTATGTGCTGCAGTACTGGAATAACTGCAGGACGAGTGCGCTGTAGAAAGTGTAGGAGCATGAGTACGAGGGCATAATTCGATATCTGACGGCCACCACTTCCTGATAAGCGTTTGGCTCTAGCCCAGTTCTTCAGCGTCATGGCCAAAGGTCGAATCCGATCATCAAGTGCGACATAAGATTTGATCAACTCAGTATTACGTGTAGCCAACCTGAAACGCAAAAACAAAAAAAGGTTTCAAGAACTTAATTAATAAACATAAGAAAAACAACGCTTGTAGTGCGCGTAGGAGGGAAGGGAATGCAGACAAGAGAAAGAGAGAACATACTATGACGCAAAATTCTCATTGGTCGGTTTGCCTTACAACATCAATCATAAATGCAAACCTTAAAGTGTGTTATTAACTTATTCATAAAGGTGGATGTTGGGTAGTGAAGTCTGAAAAGGCAGATTTTGGAATGAATTCGAAAATGCGAAAAAGTATACAGTCAAACCATCATCTAGACTTGGAGTGAGACGAAGAAACAGTGTACTTATTGCAATAGATTCAACAAATCTTGCAAGAATTAAGGAAGAGAAAATCGCAAAAAATATCAGTATGCATATCATGGACATTAAGAATAACAATGACAAAATATTCAATAATGCACGCACAATGGTATTTTCCGATCGATCAGTTTCTCGCAGTCGACAAGAAAGAAATGCTACTTGATTTGCTTTGTTCAGTTACACATGCACGTACGAGCATGAGAAAACATGACGAAAGCACGAGGCCGAAGGCTGAGCGGTTTTATTGTTTTCACGTGTTTGGATTCCCCTGATGAAACACGTACGATAAACGAGTTGTTGATAAGGCATCTCAATCGAGTGATTTCAATTGGAAAATGCAATTATTTAAAATAAAACCTCATGAGATTTTCTTCATGAGTGTGTGCAAAATATAATCACACAGCAACTTGTTATTTTGCATAGATACTTGAGATCTTAAGAATTAGATGAACACCAGTTTTCATCTGATATCTTGGGTGGTATACGATTTTAGCGTGTTTTACTGGAGTACCCAACTTCAATCAGGAGATTAAAGTGTATATGAAACTAAAATTAAGTTTGTCTTATTTGAAAGAACTCTTAAAATAATGGGGAATATCAATTTACAGCTTTTTCATATTTTACTTAGTTCTTTCGATATTTTGATTTATGTGATATTCAAATGAGATAACTTATGGTTCGTTTTTTTCTAATTAACATATTCGAAAATCGCGAATATTTTTAAGATTATTGAACAAAATCACTTGAAACTTTGCATATTGCTACAGTTCATGCAACTAAACATGAAAGACAAGCTACAAGTGATTTTGATCAATAATCTTAAAAATATTCACGATTTTCGAATATGTTAATTAGAAAAAAACGAACCATAAGTTATCGAACCATAAGTTAACTAAAGCTGGATTTCCATTCAGTGCATTTTGTCGCGCGATCGACTTTTTGCGATCGCTTTCTTTTGAATTGTGGGTTGTCAAGCGGAACGCATTTCATTAGCTTTGGTTGAATACACACATTTCAAAAGAAAGCGATCGAGAAAAGTCGATCGCGCGACAAAATGCACTGAATGGAAATCCAGCTTAAGTAAAATATGAAAAAGCTGTAAATTGATATTCCCCATTATTTTAAGAGTTCTTTCAAATAAGACAAACTTAATTTTCGTTTCATATACACTTTAAATGAACTATTGTAATTGGCTGATTACCTCATGACTTACGCATACTAATAAGTTGAATAAAGGGATTTAGAACAATTAAATGTGCGTGTGTCATGATATAGTAAGGGTTAAGGGGCCGATTACATGAGGGGGCTGACTCGTGACACGAAATTCTTTCCTCGGCCGCAAAAGGAAATTTGAATTAACGTTAGGATTTGTTTACATCTAAACTAAACCAACTCTTCTTTGTACATTTAGTTATGCGAGTTTTAAAACTACAGTACGATCCTAATCAATCGCGTGCGCCAGGCTAGCCCGGTTATAACCGGGCTCACGTAAACAGTGTAGTTAATCAATGGTGAAGTTAATCAATGGTCACGAGTGTAATGCGAGTGAAGCTTAACGAGCTATGTTAAATTCTTTATCACACGAGTGTACATTGATTAACCATCTTATCTCACGACTCTTCTGCAATGAAATCATTTTCTTTATTTAATTCATCAAGAAAGAAACTTAAGAGTACTAGTTAGAAATCAAAATAGCCATTATTATGCGATAAGCGGTGTGATAGATAAGTGGTTTTATTATATGGCAGCAGCGCTGAGAGGTCCGAATACGGAAATTATGTAATTTGATTGGTTCATAAGCGGTCGGATATTTCCCATATCCGCCCGCTCAGACCGTAAGCTGTATAAACAAAATGGCAGTCATGTCAGTATATGCAACAAGATGGATTATAATTTCAGAACTACATATTGTTGAAATATATCGTGCAGGTATGTTGTTAGAAATTTTATAAGCTTTCATTTGATGTATAGTTCGAGTTTCAACGTTTTGTAAAAGTTTTTAAAATGTCCAAAACGTTCGTAACATTGTTCGTAACATTGTTCGTAACATTGTTCGTAATAATATAACATTTACCTCTCACAAGTATTAGACTTCAGATGATTTTTTATTCAACTACTCAACGTACGATATTGAGCAATACGTCAAACAAAAGCAATTGAAAAACACTATTTGGGGTAGAAAGTTCAAGTTGTAGCTCAACGGAAAGTAAATGGGGAAATGGTTTAGTTCGCAAGAAAGATGGGTCGACTTTTCAACTATCGGTCCGATATTTCACTAGTACAGACCTCACGCTTGGTCAATACGTAGTTAGTCATGCACACTGTGATATTAAATTGCCTTTAAGATTGTGTTACACAAGGCGTACAGATGGACGAAGTCATCAGACAACGCGTCCTGTTTAAGAGTATCGGCGCCTAGGCCACATTGGGGCGGTGAAACAATACGAAATATTTGAATAAGAATAGAGCTAAATTCCCATAGGAAAGAGATGTACACCAATATGGCCGCCATTTCATTGTTTTGGTACACCAATACGTCAGATGAAAACGATCTATACCAGCGAAATCTGTTTTGGATTTAGGTCATCTAACCCAAACAAAAAGTGAATAGCAAGCTTGGGTACAAATTTGCAATTAACAATGTGCGTTCGTATATAGGTGGTTTTCACTGTGGCGTCACAAAATTCTAAAAGGTTTATTATTAAACCTACAACGTTGGTTGTTATATATATTTTGTAGATCGTTACTACGAGTTTTCCTGGAGAATTTTAAGTTGATACAACCATTCTTTCTTGCGTTACAGGGTTCTGACTGAATTATATTATTGCTGACGTCAGCATAATTTTCAAATGTCGTTAAAGTGCTTATATCACTTGTGGGGTTTTAATGTATTTGAATGGAGCAAAAAAAGTTAGTTAATAAGTTATTTTGCCGTTTTTGATTTAGTCAAATAGTTCCTGACATATAAATAAGTTTTGTGAGTGTGGCTTGGTTTATATCGGGGGAACGGGAAGAAATCTCTCAACTCGCTTGAAGGAGCACAAGACATGTTGCATAAAGGCCCAACAGGATAAATCTGCTGTTGCCAAACACGCTTGGAAGTATGACCGTCGTGTTAAGTGGGAAGAGTCGTCACTCTTAGGGCCTGTTTATATGGAGCCGAGTTACCCGGCTAGGCGAGTTACCTGGCAAGCCGAGTTGAAAAAAGATGAGTGTTTTATATGAGACGAGTTACTCAGCAAAGCCGCCTACGCATTATAATGGGGTTTCACATTCCATGAGTACTTTCGGATTGTCTTCATAGGTGGCGCGTGCGCTGTTGTGAGGAATTCAACTCGGCTAGCCGGGTTACCCGGCAAGAGAGTGTTTATATGGGTATATTTTCATCCCGGCATGACGAGATCTCGGCTGTTTTGCTGGGATCTCGGCTAGCCGAGTTACCCGCCTGTCTCATATAAACACTGTGCCGGGATAGCATTGAATTTCTATACATGGCGGGTAACTCGGTTTGCCGAGTAACTCGGCTCCATATAAACAGTCCCTTAGCCAGTGACAAGCAGTTACTTCACGCAAAGAACAAGGGAGTCTATTGAGATTGCAAAACATCGCACTATTTCTCAGGAAGGACAGCCATTAAACAACACTACATTTTATTTAATTCACCACGAAACTGAAAATGTAGAAATCAAAATACTCATATTTGCAATAAAAGGTGTGATGTAAGTAATATATCAACAACGAGTTTGAGTGTTTCATCAGGGGATCCAAACATGAGAAAACATGATGAAGCACGAAGCCGAAGGCCGAGTGGTTTTATTGTTTTCGAGTGTTTGGATTCCCCTGATGAAACACGATAAACGAGTTGTTGATATGGCATCTCAATCGAGCGATTTCAATTACAAAATACAATTAAAATGAACCCTCAAGAGATTTTATTCTTGAGTGTGTGTAAAATTTATTCATACAGCAACTTGTTTATTTTGCATAGATAATTAAGATCTTAAGAATTAGATGAACACCGGCTTTCATCTAATATCTTGGGCTTTACTGGAGTATCCAACTTCAGTCAGGTGATTGAATGAACTATTGTAATTGGCTGATTATCTCATGAATTATTAATGAGTTTGAGATTGGAGTATCCAACTTCAATCAGGTGATTGAATGAACTATTGGAATTGGATGATAATTTATTAATGAGTTTGATTAGATCAAAGTTTGAGTGTTTCATCAGGGGTTCCAAATACGAGAAAACAAGCGAAAAACGAGGATGTAGCCCCGGGATTTTTATTGTTTTCGAGTGTTTGGAGTCCCCTGATGAAACACGATAAACGAGTGTTTGATCTTGCTTCTCAAACGAGTATTCGCGTAGGACGTTTCCTGCAGGTTTTCATTAGGTATCAAAACTAATGCATGTGATGTGGTATACGTTCGTGGATTGACTACGATAATTCATAAATTATTAATGAGTTTGAGAAAGAGTCAGAAAGATAAGTACATGGTTGTCACATGCAGTGTGATAAGTGGTTATCGCACTATTTCTTATTCAAAAGAGTGTGCATGATAACCATTTATCACACTGTATGCATATACTAATCAGTTAAATAAATGATTTAACGCTCTGATAGAACAATGAAATGCGTGTGTTAATCCACGTTACCTGTTGTTGATACTCAGATCACATGACAACTCAGAGTCACGGTGGACGAATTTCACCAAGGGACATTTGGCGGAAACGACAGGCACCACATTTTGAAATCCTGCAGCAAACTGCCTCAAAAGTCTCACAATGAATTGCAGTTGATCGGTAATATTGTTTGGAAAAGAACAATCATCGCTTTCGTCAAGCTCCTCTAAATGTTCAAGATACGTCGGATCGACGAGAAGGCAAAGATCAAGATCTGCTCCACTCAAACCAAGCCCAGTCGATGACGAACCAAACGGTACTACTTCACAGCCTGGAAATACTTCTACCAAGATTTCTTGCAAATACTGAACAATAAGTCTTCTCAACTTGTTGTCATCTTCAGTTAAACTAGTCGCTGAAACCAGTGTTCTCATTTGATCATCAAACTAAAAATTAGCGTACTGTTATAATTAATACAAACAGTGAAATTAAAGTAGTGTGCTATCCATCCTTACTATATTTCGATTTGTATTTCAACACTACTTACACTGACGAAACATGGAACGTACTGTATATCCAACCTTACTATATTTAGAATCGTGTTCTAATTATTATTATTATATGGCTGAGCTTGTTTTCGGGTCATTACGCCAAACGGCGCACGCTGATTGGTTGCTGAGAGGTCTGGAAAAAGCCGTAATGCCCTCTCGGCACTGTGAGAGGGCATTACGTCATTTTTAATGGCCTGCAAGTTTTGTCGGGAAAATTACTGAGTTGATTTGAATGAAAATAAAAGTGAATTATATATATTCGTTGGAAAATTTTGAACAATAATACGTTCTGAAACAATTAGTGTTTCTTTTTATAAAAACTTCTTATTTAAAAGCGCGAAAAATAAAAGCCTAACAGGTGTAAACATGAAGCGAAACGAACAAGCTCAAAACAAAGAACTACGGTGAACAGCGACATCTGATCAAGACAAACGTAGAACTAAAAACAGATAAGAAAACAAACCAAAAGCCATATAATAAAAGGCTTATTAACCTCGTTTTCTCGGTCTGTACGGGAAAGTATTTGCCCTCGGTTTTATCGCAGGCACGAAAACCTCAGGCAAATACTTTCCCGTACAGACCTCGAACTCAGTTAATAAGCCTTTATTAATACTGTTATTATACAGTTGTCTAATGTCAGTTTAGCGCAGAATGCAGTAAACTTTCAATAAGCACACATTCATTTTACAATCGTTTCACCCGCTTAAGGCTCTTTTCCAGTCATCGCAAAAACCAAGCGCGCAGCTCGCTGCGAGTGTTTTTGCATCTAATTACAAACAACTCACAGTGCTTGTTTTCTCGTTGTGAGTTCTTTTTAATGAGATACAAGTACTCACAGCAAGCTGCGAACTAGTTTCTGCGATGAGTGGAACGCAAGGATTGGTAGGCGGCTTCCCATAGAGGTTTCCTCGGCTTCTCGCTCGCTTGTTCATCCCCCCTTTTCAAACGACTCTCTCATGACATGTCAGTGTTCACCACCTGAATCCACGTCATCCTTGGCCTTCCTCTTACCTAGCTCACATGCTCCACTTCATACGACATGCTTTTCTACACCCAGTCACAATCATCTTTCCTTAACACATGTCCCAGCCATCTCGATCGGTTCCGCTTCACAACGCCGGCAGACATTACACCGCGTCAATTTGCATTCTTTCACTTTATAAAATAAGGTGTCCTCTACACACGCTCTGATTGGCTGGTCTCCGTGCATTTATAAGAGAACATGGATCATGAATGACGCAAAATGTCGTAGAATGGCGTCAGCTGGCCGGAAAAGCCCGCCAAATTCCAAAACTACCTCACTCAGTTTAGCTTGATTTTTCTTCTTATTTTATAAAACAAATAAAACATACCGCTCCTGTGCATATGTACTCTTATAAAGGTACGTTTGACGTAATTTGAACACGAAAGAAGTGTAAAGGCACTCGGCTATCGCCTCGTGCCTCTACTCAACTTCTTTCGTGTTCAAATGACGTCAAACGTGCCTTTATAAGAGTACATACGCACGGAGCTTTATGTTTTATTTGTTAAATAAACTCCACACTCAGTACTCTATATTCCCGAGTCAAAGATACACCACACATCTATCGTATCATATTCAGTTTAAACTTTTCAGATTTTTCCAGCCCCAGACATGCAAAAAAATTTTCAGATTTTTTCCAGCCCTGGACATGCAAAAATTTTTCAGATTTTTTCCAGTCCCGGATATGCAAAAAAATTTCATATTTTTGCCCACCCTATGTTAAACAAGACGCCTGGTCAGTCGTTCACTCGGGCTACTGCAAAATCACAGTGCTATGCAGTGCTAAGGTCTAAAGTCTATTAAGCACATTGGTCACAGACAAAAGTCAAAACACAATCCAATTCTCCGATAGAAAACACAATTTGCAATAACAAAACACGATTGCTGTATTTATTAACGTATTTCCACACATGTACACAGCGTTCACATGTCGAGTCTCTTCAGGTATTAAATATCAACACAACTATCAACGGCGTGTGCGTTTGTAAGTGTATATAATATCAAGATACTTGCCAGCGACATTACTGACCAATAACTATGTCTGTGAACACACAGAACACATCCGAGACGAGTGATCAGACATCAGGAAAGCAAAGAAAGAAACAGCGATCAATATGTCAAGTCTCTTCGCCTTTAATTACACAGCTTCATGTTTATGAACGGTGTGTGCGATTGTAAGTGTATATAATAATATCAAGATACTTGCCAGCGACATTACTGCCCAATAACTATGTCTGTAAACAAACAAAACACATCCGAGACGAGAAAGCTCACTCACTTACTCAGTCGAAAAGAAAGAAGGTACTGATCAACATGCATATGTTCAGTTAGTCACATGGCTCAGTTTCGCAAAGCTTATTGGTCAATATCGCCAGCGGCCGCGCGGAGGACTAATAACGCGTCGCAAAAAAATAAAAATAATAAAAAGAATCGCGAAACCTGGACTCGGCTACCACAGGTAGCCCGAGTAATAATAGAATCCTCCTACTCATAAAACCCCCAAACATAGGTCCATAAGTTCATGTACAAGTTGTGTCCAAACAAATCTTTAAACACCAGGTTCTGGTATACTGAAAGGGGCGAGCCCTGGGGTTTTATAGGTTCAGTTGTCAATCAATTGTAAACGTGTAAACACCTAAGACCATAAATAAATTCCCAACGCTGGCTGGTGAACAGTGGCGTGGTGGCAGGGGGGCCCCCCCCCCCCCCCCCCAAGCTGGGGTTGCAGAAGGGGCGCCAAACTAGCAAGGGCGCCAAAACTTAACAAAATAAACCTATTTCTTTGTATAGCCAGGTTGTCAATGGTGGGATATAAAGATCTGAAATCTGTAATCTTTTGTGTTTTCTATAAGTTTTATAATCTTCAGAATTCTGTAAAAATTCTGTAAAATCTCACTCCAAAATGCAGGAAATGGCATATCAGAGACCCTAGATTTCAAAATTTTCCGGGGGAGTATGCCCCTGGAGCCCCCTAGATGCTTGGCGCTACTTCGGCGCTCGCACTGGCGTCGCAAAGCTAATTTGACCATCCCAGCTTGAAACGTGCCACCACGCCACTGCTGGTGAAGAATCAGACATAGTTTAACGCAACTCTTCAAAGTTACTGTTCATGAACAGTATAACTTTTTAAGCTACATTAAAAAAAAAACGTTTAAGCCATACACAAATATCATCCTTACATCATCCTTACATTCAAATAACACATTGAAGGAAGACAGGTAAAAACTACCAATAATGCTACTGCTAATTAGCAATCGAGAGCCCTATATAATCTTCAGAAGGTTGAGCATGATATCGAGAATTATTCTCGATATCATGCGAAAACCGAATCCAATAATTGTTTTATTATATATTCAAAAACAAGAAGCAAAGAACAACACCATTTTGTTTACTCTTCAAAAATATTTAGTTTTGGCGGGATTTTTAGCAAGCTGCCGACCGCGCTGAGGGCTTGGGTTCGACAGCGTGCAATAATACCTTGTTTTGGATCGAAGTTCGATCCAAAACAAGGTATTATTGCACGCTGATCACGTCAGCAGCTGAAATAACGCGTCAGCTTCCAGATACGAAGAATTAGCGGAGGCGTTTTGGCCAATCACGAACGAGAATAAAGTTTGAATATATAATAATTTCTATTATCAAACCAAATTAATTTGAATGAAGCATGTGGATGTGTTTCGCCCACAAACTAAACATGTAGATTTTTAAGTGATTATTATATTTGATAATAGCAAAGGTATATAACTTTTTCGATAACTCATTATGCACGTGTGACGTCAAAATGTTTAATTTGTTAAGAACGAAGCAAGGAAACGAAAAACAGCAAAATATGTTACTCTACCATTTTAAGTGTTCTTTCAAATAAGACAAACTTTAATTTTCGTTTCATAGGTCACTTTAAATCTCCTCTCAAAATGCAGGAAATGCCATTTCTAAAATCCGGACATCCATAACGGTTCGTCGCAGCTTGGGCGTGACGACTTACAAGCTCCCCTAACCCAAAACATCTTCCTACGCCTCTGATAACGGACTTCGTTTTCAACTCTTTTCTGTCCGAATGGGTCTTTAGTATTTTATTCTTTTATTCTGGCTCACGCCAGACAATTTTATTCACCTCTGGGTAAGCCCTTGGACAGGAATGAGTTAATGAAAGGCTCGACAAAAAATATCATAATTATTACAGTACTAGTAATATACATGACAAAATTACTGCATCCTGATTGGTCGAGAGGAGTGCAATTTCAATGTAATACAGTGCAGAAAAGGTGTAATACAGTGCAGAAAAATGAAATACAGTGCAAATTTCAATGAGTATTAAGCATTCTGATTGGCTAATAAACAACCGGAAACTACCGGAAAGCCAATGAAATGCCTATGCGGATTTTGAAGGATGGTTTTCCCTTCACGAGAAAATCCAATATGGCGACCAAAACATGGAGTTGTCGAAGAACATTTCGATGAAATATAGAGTGAATTTTGCTTTAATATTGTCATAAAAGTTCCTGCAAGAAGACTAGAAAAGGTTACATGCTATGAGTAAAACGTTTGACGTATTAAGTGAAGCAGTTTTCAACGATTAAAGCTTCGAGAAGTGGAGCAATGAGTGGTATGTAACTTCGTAGCTGGAAGAACATTTTGCCTAACATTTCAGGTATATTATTAATAAGTAATAGCATGGTTTTGAGTGCAATTTTGAAAAAACACGCACTCGTGAGTTTTTCAAAGACCTCAAATAGCACTCGTCCTTCGGACTCATGCAATTTTGATAGTCTTTGAAAAACTCACTCGTGCATGTTTTTTCCAAATTGCACTCGAAACCATGCTATTACCTATACAAATAAAGTGTATGTAATTAAATTTCTTACTGTCTTTGCTTCTTTTATTCGGTGCATTACATCTTCATTGAGAAAATTGCTCACTTTTTCAACACCTGGCAACCTCTTACTTCTGCTACACGAAGACTGTGGTGGTTTGTTTGCTTGGGGTTCTTTCACAGATCGTCGCTTGATTATTAAATGTTTGCCATGAAACAATGGGAGATCTTTTGAAGCCAAAACAGTTTGAGCTTCTGTTGGACATTGATATTCCACAATAGCGTATTTAGCCTGTATGCATTAAAATAAACAAAACAACTAGAAATGATCGCAATCCACGTTACCCTATACTGTAGAACCAAGAGAGGCATTGAGAGCAGATTATTTACTAGGCTCGTACAGCAAATACAGCTACATGTACAGGTAAATGCCGCACCATAAACGGCATTAGGCTACAGATGAAGGATCTAAGGGCCTGTTTATATGATCCCGGGGTACCGGGACACAAAATAGTAATACAACCGGAAGTCCAACTCGAGTGAAAACTTGTCCGCATTTCTTCAATGCGCAGGCGCGATATTTTACGCCATCCGACGCCATGCTACGCGATTCTACGCAATGTCCTACGCCATCCTGGCAAGTTCCCCCGGCAGGTTTAACCTTCTCTTGAAGGTCCAAACTGCCGGGGGAACTTGCCAGGATGGCGTGGGATGGCGTAGGATGGCGAGGAATCAAGATGCGCGAGGCGACATGCGCGAGGATATAAACTTCAAAGGTTCCGACGCGAGTTGGACTTCTGGTTGTATTACTATTCTGTGACTGGGATGTCCCGGTTGCCCGGGATAAATTTCATCTCAGGTTTATATGGAGTAAACAAAGTGCTCGTCCTGGTTGACCAGGGTGAATTTCATCCTGGGTCAAAGAGCTTGGGAATTTAAGTAAATGGAGCAAAAAAGCAAAAACTCACCCTAATCCTACTATGTCAGAAGTTATTTTACTTTTATTCAGTTTTCTGTCTCTAGACCTGACCGTTTGGATGAAATTCAGACCGTAATATTCAAAGTTACAAGCATTGCAGTTCGGCAAACTTCATCCCGGTCTACAGGGATGTTGCGTTTATATGGACAAACATTTGTCCCGCCTGACAGGGAACCCGGGTGGGACATCCCGGTCTCCATATAAACGTAACTTGGAAAATAACAGTGAATTATCTATAAGCCGAGATCCCGGTGCACCGGGACATCCCGGTATACCGGGATCATATACACCAGGATCATATAATTACCACAATCCTTATCAAGGAGTCGTGTTAAGTCTGTCTTCCTAATACATTTTTTTAAAATTCTTACAGTTGTTATACTCCTCTCTGGTAGTGACAGTTTCGACCATAATTTCGGTCCTAAGTGTTTAATTTGCTGCTGTTATTGCTGCTGTTGTAGTTGCTGCTGCTGCTGTTGCTACTGCTGTTGCTGTTGTTGTCACTGCTGCTGCTATTGCTACTGCTGTTGCGGCTGCTGTTGTTGTCACTGTTGCTGCTGTTGTTGTTGTTGTTGCTGTTGCTGCTGCTGTTGTTGTCGCTGCTGCTGCTGTTGCTACTGCTGTTGCTACTGCTGTTGCTGCTGCTGTTGCTGTTGTTGTTACTGCTGTTGTTGCTGCTGCTGTTGTTGCTGCTGCTGCTGTTGTTGTTGCTGCTGCTATTGTTGTTGTGGTTACTGTTGCTACTACCGTTGCTACTGCTGTTGCTGCTGTTGCTGTTGTTGTCGCTGCTGCTGCTGCTGCTGTTGCTACTGCTGTTGCTGCTGCTGTTGTTGTTGCTCCCGCTGTTGTTGTGGTTACTGTTGCTGCTACTGTTGTGGTTGCTGCTGCTGTTGTTTTCACTGCCGTTGCTGTTGTACCTACTACTGTACAGTCTGCTAAATAGCAAATGCTTTTTTAATTTTTACTGTTGTGTTGTGTTATGGAGTTTATGTTAATTGCAGTTGAGTTTGACTCAATCATAAGACATTTATAACTAACTTATTTAATAAATCATTATTTTCACAACACAACCAACCTTTTCTTTATCAACAAATATGCTGGATACATTTCCAAATTTGCAAAAATAATCGTGAAGATCACTTTCAAGCAACCCGGTACTAGAGAAGCCTCGAACATATAAACTGCGTTCTGCAGAAGCTTGTCTTTCTGCAAGAGCCTTCAATAGTCGCTGATGCTTTTTGCCATTGTTGTGCAAAGCCAATAGGGATTCTAAAAGAATTAAATACAGTATATATCATACCATATATATATATATATATATATATATATATATATATATATATATATATATATATATTTATTATATATATATATATATATATGTATATATATATATATATATAATATATATATATATATATATATATAATAATACCAGGGTTAAGTCTCGTTGGCCTGAAAAACAGAAAAAAAAAAAAAAATCTTCTCGACATGTGGTCACGCGTATTTATAGCAGAGCTACAATGGGAATCACGTGAACACATGTAAGCCAATAAAAACAAACTAAACAAATAAATTAATATGTAATTTTAGCCCGTGTGCAGGTGCTGACCCAATTTGTGGGTCAGCTACCTGCAAATGGGCAAAGAAACAGGTTATAAATTACTATTTAAATCATCAGAAAAAGGTTAAGGAAAAGGTGTGGAATATGGTGGTGGAGTGAGCTAAATGAAAGAGAATCGCTCATTGAGGCCGTGAGGGTGAATGGTACCAAGTTTGTAAATGAGACGCATTTCTTGTTTACGACGAGTATCGTTACAACCTGTAATGGGCTGAATGGCGCAGATTTTCATGTTGGAAAAGGAGTGGTTGGCACTGTTGAAGTGCCTGGCAACAGGTTTGTTTGGCACATTGTTTTTGACATCACGAAGGTGTTCAACAAACCTGTCACCTAAACGTCTTCCAGTTTCTCCGATGTAAAGCATGGGACATTTACTCCAACCTCATTTACTGTATCTCTTGCAGTAAATGTCCCATGCTTTACATCGGAGAAACTGGAAGACGTTTAGGTGACAGGTTTGTTGAACACCTTCGTGATGTCAAAAACAATGTGCCAAACAAACCTGTTGCCAGGCACTTCAACAGTGCCAACCACTCCTTTTCCAACATGAAAATCTGCGCCATTCAGCCCATTACAGGTTGTAACGATACTCGTCGTAAACAAGAAATGCGTCTCATTTACAAACTTGGTACCATTCACCCTCACGGCCTCAATGAGCGATTCTCTTTCATTTAGCTCACTCCACCACCATATTCCACACCTTTTCCTTAACCTTTTTCTGATGATTTAATTAGTAATTTATAACCTGTTTCTTTGCCCATTTGCAGGTAGCTGACCCACAAATTGGGTCAGCACCTGCACACGGGCTAAAATTACATATTAATTTATTTGTTTAGTTTGTTTTTATTGGCTTACATGTGTTCACGTGATTCCCATTGTAGCTCTGCTATAAATACGCGTGACCACATGTGAGTTGTTTACTAATTTCTCCTGACGAAGGGCCTTCGCTCGAAACGTCGAGAAGATTTTTTTTTTTTCTCTGTTTTTCAGGCCAACGAGACTTAACCCTGGTATTATTTGGATTTCAACCGTGGCCGACGCTGTCCTAGAAGCCTTTAACTATATATATATATATATATATATATATATATATATAAACATAAACATCCAACGCGTTTGCTTCGTTGCATGTTTGCAAATCGAATTTTTAAGTTTGTTTTGAATTTAAATTGTTAGAGTGTTGGTCAGAACTTGGTCACATTAGCTAAGCATAACATAAAATTGTATATATTGTTTCATTTGTTTGGCAAAGATAAAGTGATCATTAACCATCAGTCATCTGCAAGACATTAAGTTGAAATATGAAAAATGAAATACGACAAAAAATGTTACACTAAACAAGAAATATGACGTTTTAAACATGATGCACCTCATCAAATTAATTAAATTTGAGTTTCTTTGTGGAATCACTATACAACTTCACACTTTTCTTAAAAAATAAATGAAATTCACAAGTATAAAACCCAGAATATTTATTGGACCACCAATATATGTTGATGTGATCAGCCGATAACCAATCAGCCTGCCGATTATCAGCTTCTACCGATTAATTTCCAATTATCGGATCGTCCCTACTGAGGGTGTTGTAGTTATATGACACTGTCTGGCTCAGATTTACTAAGAAGTGCTTTTTATAGAGTGTGTCTGTTTCACTCCAGGCAAGGCCTGCACAGTATAGTGCAGCTATAATTATTACATGTAAACCCCTGCTCACAAATAGTCATCCTTAAATAATCCCACAGCAAAATACACACTGTAGGAAGAGTAAAATCTGATTGGCTGTCATAAAACACACTTGTCTAGCATTTTGATGTGGCCAGTCAGTAAACTGAACAGAGATACACAAATTTGTACCAACAAGGCAATTAATAAAATTTCTACAACAAATTACCTACAGGCATGGGTTATGTTGTAGAAATGCAATGAATTTACATTTTAAAAGTACATAACTCAATCTTTGTACTGGCTGACCAGTGGTGTAGGGCCATAGGCAGGATTTTTAGTCAGGGGGGCTGTAAGAATGCCCAATTTCTAGGGGTCTCAAATTTGAGTCTCTGAAATGGCATTTCCCACGATCTGACATCATATTTGAGCAAAATTTTGAACATTTTAAAACATACTTTTAAGACACATTCTCTCATTTTTACAAAAGATTTTGTCTAAAACTACAGTACAGTATTACATACTGTATTTACAAAGACAACGACAGTCATTTGTAACTCACTTGTCACTTTTCACCAAAATGTTCAGAAGTTCGTTACAAAGTTCGCAAGTTCATTGGGAAGCACGAACGCAATGTGAAAACTCATTATCAGAGTTACTGTATGATATTAAACGACTAGTTAGTTCTTTATTCTGGGACTCTGGGAACAAATGTGATGTTCTTGCACAATTATTAACTAAGTATATAACTGTCTGAATACCAATAAAAAATAAGAATCAACAGTTGCCCCTGCTGCCCCCCCCCTCCCCCCCCCCCCCCCCCCACTATCTACGGCCCTGAGTGGTGTACTGTGACCATTTTAAGTGGGAGCTGCAGTATTTTACTTTTACTGACAAAATTAATTCCCCCAATAACCCTCGCATATCTCCAAATATTCCTTTGATATCCCAATACTTGGATTTACCGTATTTTCTGGGTGATAACCCACACAGCGTATAACCTGCACAGAAACAAAAATGTCACTTTTGGAAAAATAAATCAGGGTATTACCCGCACCATTGGATAACCCACAGCTGCTAATAATTAGGTTTGGGACCACAAAATTTAAAAAAAATACAGTACCAGTAGTTGAAAGATGAAAGTAGAATCCTTGGTCTCCACTTCACTAGTCTTCATGATGGTGTTGTCTTAAAAATTCAACAGATTACCCATACCACCCTATTACCCGCACTAATTATGTTTCCTAGCAAAATGAAGAGATAACCTGAAGGTTATCACCCAGAAAATATGGTACTAACGATTAATTTCAATACCACCAAACAGTTTTTACCCACAAAGTTAAAGATGCTGTTACATGATGTGATGTTTCTTGTAACTTGCAACAAATTAGCCCATGGGAAAAACACTTGCAAGTTACAAAGGGGGAGTTACATGTTCAGCAACTTGTGAACTTTGTTGTAAGTTGCAGCGAAAAGTAGAACCCATCCAACTTTTCCTGCAATTTGCAACACAGCAAAAATGACAAAATTGCAAGTTGCCATGGGGTGTTACACAGTGTGATTTTTTTGCAACCTGCAACATTCAGGCTATATATTGCAAGTTGCAAGAAAAATCAGCATTGTGTAACAGTAGCAAAGGAGGTGAACCCTCCACTCACAAACACACCTGCATGCTATGCCCCTGTGGCTGGCACAGGTTCAATTTAAGGCATTTGACCTTTCAGTTGAATATTATTGTGACCCAGCCCTGTAGATTAGGAATTACAAAGATCGGTGAAAAAAATGACATGTACATGCAAAAGAATCTTACTGAGCAAATGGCCTCACAATATGCCAGACTGCAGAGTGTGGCAAATGCACACCTGAGATATTTTCATAGACAAACCTGATCCTTGCACACCCGAGATCTCATTGAAAACTGCCACACTCTGCAGTCTGGGCAATACAGTTAACTCAGTCAGCTAGTACTGTTCACAGTAGCTCTTGTATGTGCCATAAATGAAAATTTAAGGTGAAAAGTGCACAAGCACATGTAAAAGATTAAAAGAATACACTCAGTTCTGTTATCTTGTGCTATTTCATTTATGCTTTAATGCTTTAATGAAGTACATGTACTCCTAAAAACAGTTTACACTACGCTACAAGAATCAGGCTTATGGCTTTTTTAATATTTGTTTTGTTTGATAACTTTATTTTATTTCTCATTCATTTGTACTGTAGCTGGAGAATGGAGAAACTCAAAGAGACAACAAACCTGACGAAACGAACGTGGAGCAAACATCACAATAAACTTTCTTCCTTGCTTTAGAACCAGTTACTTCAGACATTTGAAAGTTTCCAAGATACTTTATTTTAATACTTGAGTCATCCACACCGCAAAATCAGAGCGCAGATCAGAGCATTTCTATTAGCTACAGTATGATCAGACTATCAGAGTGATGCACAACCATAGAAAAACGTTTGACAGGCCATAGCTAGAGCCCGCGCGTTTGTGATCTGCGGTCGCCGCACGCGCACAACACAAGGCCAGGAACGACGACGGCAGTAAAAAGCAACATAAACTTTATAATTAAAAAAAAGTCACGGCTAACTGACTGTTGTATTTGATATTTGAAGCTAGTTTAATGACTTTCAAAACGCCGCAGTACTTCTAAAAAGATTGTAGTGTCTGTATTGAGGTCAATCTCAAGCAACAGTTCTCATCTTTTAGCAGGGCCGTCGAGAGCCAGGATGGGCCCTGGGTCAAACTTTGGAGCCGGGGCCCCCACAATCTCGTCCCCAGAGCCAGCTCTCCCGCCCCCCCGGGAACGCGGCCGGGCATATTTGGCTCTGGGGACGAGATTGGGGCCCCCACCGAAATCAATGTTTTAATACCATCATTATATCGAGTATTCTAAGAGTATTCTTACATCAGAAGCGTCAGTCAAGCTAAAAAATTTACAATGGTCATACTCATACCGCCTTTATAAACATATTAAAAGGACAAAAACAGATGAAGTGTCTGTAGTTTAACTGTTTTGATGCTAAATTTAATAATAAATTTCTTGGACTAAAATGTTATAAAATGTTACGGGCCCCTATTTTCCCCGGGCCCGGGGTAATTACCCCGCTTACCCCCCCCCCCCCCCCCCCCCCTTCTCGACGCTACTGTCTTTTAGTAAGTTGACGTCCTGAAGATGTGAAAATGCTCTAACTGGCGTTGTAAAAAGAACGAGGACGCTGTTGAGATTACTCTAGGGACTAAAAATTATTCATTCTCTTTGTTCCACAACTAGAATTCTTTTGTTTAGAAGACGTCGTCGTTGAAGTTGCCATCGTACTTCGTAAGGACCCTAAATAAGCAAACTGGAGTGACAACGGCAATGCCAGTAAAGTTCAATATCTAGCAGAAACCACGAATCATTCTAACATCCAAAACCTTATAGAGCTAGTTCTAAAAGGATTTCGTTGCATAGTTTGAAGTCAAACTCGGCTACGGGTTTCGCGGCCGTTCCACGAGTTAACGTTGTCCTAAAGACGTGAAAATGATCTGAATAACGTTGAGTAGCAGGCGCGCAACGAGAAGGGGGTCGGAGGGGGCGATCTACCCCCTTTTTTGGGTTGCGATGGGAATTTTGGAGGTCAAATTAGTTACTTTTATTCTTTTTGGGGCCTTTGAGTTTTGCCGTTTTTACACTGAACTTTGAAGTTATGAAGTTCCAAATTCAGTATAAAATTTGCAAAAGAGTTGTCATGATCTTGTTTTCTCCTTACGTTTTACGCAAATGTCGTGACCCCTGAGGATAACTCAGCAGTCCTTTTCGGGAGAAAATTACACGCGTGCGATAATTCACACGCGTTAAATAATTTTGCGCGTGCGAATCGCACGTGCGTTTAAAATTATCAATTATGGCACAGAAATGTGAACCTAACTTTTATATTTCCTACACATCTGAAAAAGAAAGCTGCGTTGCTTGATATTCATTGTAAGACGTTATCTCTCGTTTTAACGCATTAGTTAAGTTGTAAAATGTAAAACGTACTCCACTCTGAAAACTTACTGTTACAGTAGCCTACGCTTAAAGACGATATACATTACATTGCAAAGACCTTCGTTGTGAGATCTTGCGTTACGCTGTGCGGAGATCTTGCGTTACGCTGTGAGACCTTGCGTTACGTTGTGATCCCTTCCGTTACGTTGTGACACCTTCCGTTACGTTGTCAGACCTTACGTTAAGTTGTGAGACCTTATGTTACGTTGTGACACCTTACGTTACATTATTGTGACACCTGCCGTTACGTTGTGAGACCTTACGTTACGTTGTGAGACCTTATCGGTTACGTTGTGAGACCTTACGTTACATTGTCAGAGACCTTACGTTACGTTGTGACAACTTCCGTTACGCTGTGAGACGTTACGTTGTGAGATCTTACGTTACGTAGTGAGATGTGACATATTACTGAACTTTCACACATTTTCACAATTGCGCTATAATGTGAATGAACAATTGAACATGGCTTTTCACGCGTGCGATAAACAGCACGCGCAGTTGGGTTCACGCGTGTGCCAACGAAAAGGACAGTGATCGCCATTTTTAGGTCTGGTGTGTTACTGTGTTATGTTTAATTGGGTGAGGTACAATCGTCGCCATTGAATATTGAGATTTTATAATACTTCGAATTCGAACAAAGATAATACCAAGTCAACACTCTAATGCTCTAATACGGGCACAATTAAAACCTGAAAGAAAACTATGCCTACGATCAATACGTTATTTTGGCTAATTTACACTTACAAATTCTAAAAAAAAAATTCAAACAATATGCCAAGGAAATGGACCGAAATCATCGAGATATTTCTTTAAAATAGTGGGATGCACAGTTAAAACATGTGATTAAAAACCTTTATATTTTGCTCGAAAGTTTCCTCAGAATGCAGGAATGCCGTTTTAGAGACCCAAAGTTCTAAAATTTTCAGGGGGGGGCATGCCCCTTTGGTAAAACGACCCCCCTTTCAAAAATCCCAGGATTTTGGTATATGTAGAACGGGAACGGCGTTAAGATTACACTTGGGACTAAAAATTAATCATCTTCTTTGTTGTGTGAGGAAAATTCTATTGTATTAAAGTGTCTATGAAATATATAATGAAAAATTCGTTGGATTTTTGTCGTTTTATTGTACAGAGGAGCATGGCAGGAGCACTCACTGAATCTGATGCGTAGTTTTCGCGCTATAAACTCTCAAAGTTTGCTATGGCTAGTCGTTCTTGGAGAAAAATTAGGCTTTCGGAAACAATGCTTATGACGTACGCAGATGGACAACTATGCATATAGATTTCACTATTAATGATCCATCTGCGTACGTCATAAGGCATTGTTACCAAGAAGCCCAAATTTCGCCAAAACAAACTATCCACGCCAGCAAATTTTGAGAGTTGATAGCGCGAAAACTACGCATCAGATTCTCTTGAAATTTTTAGTGATTGCTCCTGTCATATGCTCCTCTGTACAATAAAACAACAAAAATGCCAACGTATTTTTTACTTCATAGACACTTTAAGGACGTTGTCCGTTTGACGTTCGCGTTGTATTTAAGAACACCTGCTTGTAGGTGATTATAAGATTAGTGAAAATAAGCGATGCCATACGGTATTACGGTATTGACAAACAGAACTCTCCTCCTCCGCTGGCCCTCGTTGCATCATGCCATCATGGACAACCAGGACAGGTCACACCACGCTCCCCGGCCCTCTTTGTATGATGAAATTTTGTTTTGAACACTCGTACTCAGATGCACAGGTGATTTACCCAGCGGTTATTGACTGGATCTCAGTCGCTCTTCTGACACTGGTGACTAATAATATGAAATGGTACCTTCCAGTCTCCGTATGTATCGCAACTTAACTCAACGGTTGTTTTTTTTTAGTATTTTAGGACTTATCAAACTTTTAGAATTGTGTAAAATCTTCTCCCAAAATGCAGGAAATGCCATTTTAGAGACTCTAGATTTCAAAATTTTCCTGGAGAGCATGCCCACGGACCACCCAAGAAGTTTCGCTCCTCCCCTTAGTAGTATAGGATATGAGGCTATGGGGCCACTTTTTTTTTTTTTGCCAGAAACTACCCCAAAATGTCAGAATTCAATGGAAAATGATGTTTGAAAGGGCGGACTTTTTTTCCTCTTTTTCCCCCTTTCATATTTTAAGGATGGATTATGACGTTTTTCCTGAAAACACCTCAAAGCGATTAGGGTTGTGGTTTTGACACACATTTCACTTACTCCCCGATTTCTCTTCAGATACTTTAGTTTTGTGTTGGTACACATGTTTCCCCACAGTTACACCACCAGATAGCAGTCCGAGACATGGTATATACGGCGTGATCATGGTCATAACATCAATCTTTCCCATAGTTAGTGGTTAACGCTTTTTCCATATGTAGTAAATAATACCACATGATAGGATAATAACCAGATACTCTCCTGTGAGAATAATAGTTTTACCGCCTGCCTTTTCTATAGCCGTCCATGGTATGATAGATTCTTTTGTTGCCGGATGTAGCTTCTCCCACTTTTTGGCTTGGTGTACAATATCTGATCCTTTTCGTGTCAGTCCAACCGACAACCCAGTTACTATCGCGATAACCGATAAACCAACAACAGTTATGATGCCAGCCCTCTTCAGAGCCCTTTCTGAGAGACGTTTTTGCCATTCGTCATAATACTTCCGGATATCAGTTCTTAGGTTATCAGCACTCTGATCTGTGATTGTACTAGGATTAAGCTCTCCGCCAAGGTACTCTAACTCATAATACTCACTTTTGTTTTCAAAGTCATAAGTCTTACTTAGAACGAAGATTTCCCTATCAAGCAGATAACGTAAGAAGGTGGGGTCTATGCATTGTGGCTCAAGGTTAAGAGTTTCTGTGAAAAGTTCTTCCAGTTTTCTATGTGATTCCAACACCATCTCATCCCTAAGTCTTAACCTATTATTCAGGTTTATGTTTACAGATGGTTTTCCCTCTGATCCGCTGGCTGTGTAATGGACAGTTGGCCCCCCACCGAAGTCAGTTTCGTCTTGACCCTCAATTTCATCTAACTCGTCTGGCTCGGGTGCTCTGTCTTTCATCTCATAAGATTCTCTCCCTTCCATAATATAATAGGCTTTAGCATATACCTCGCAGGTGAATAGTGCTTTTCAAGCAATCTGATTGGTTCCTCTAGCTCGGAATATCCTGCATTAGCATATACCTCGCAGGTGAATAGTGCTTTTTACGCAATCTGATTGGTTCCTCTAGCTCGGGATATCCTGCACTATTCACCTGCGGGCAAAACAAGATGGCGGCCAGTTTTGCTTTGTTTACCGAAGCAGAAGATTCTATTGATAAACAAGGCTCATGTTGTAGAATAACGAGAAAACTCAACAAAATTAAGTAGAAGAGTGTCCACAGGTATGTTTCTTTACAATTTTCTAGCCATTAATATATTCAAAAGTTGTGAAAACTGTTTTGTCGACAAATATCGAGTACGCCAAGTGCCGTTATGTAGTGCCCAAGTTGCTAGCGGTCGTGTCTTGTATAAAATACCGAAAATATAAGATCTAGAATGTTAAACTTGTTATTTCATTTATGAGGTATATGCTAAAACAATTATTCACCTCAGTGTCGGTGAATAGTGTGGATATTCACCTCGCCGAAGCGGCTCGGTGAATATCCAGCACTATTCACCTCCACTTCGGTGAATAATTGTTAACTATTCACCTGCGGGCAAAACAAGATGGCGGCCAGTTTTGCTTTGTTTACCGACGCAGGAGATTTTGTTGATAAACAAGGCTGATGTTGTAGAATAACGAGAAAAGTCAACAAAATTAAGTAGAAGAGTGTCCACGGGTATGTTTCTTTACAATTTTCTAGCCATTAATATATTCAAAAGTTGTATTAAAAAACTGTTTTGTCGACAAATATCGAGTACGCCAAGTGTCCAAGTTGCTAGCGGTCGTGTCTTGTATAAAATACCGAAAAATATAAGTTAAGAATGTTAAACTTGTCATTTCATTTATGAGGTATATGCTAAAACAATTATTCACCTCAGTGTCGGTGAATAGTGTGGATATTCACCTCGCCGAAGCGGCTCGGTGAATATCCAGCACTATTCACCTCCACTTCGGTGAATAATTGTTAAATATTACTTTTCTCATTGTCGGTTTTAATTAGATATTCTTATGTCCATACGCGTAGGAACTGACCCCATCTTCCAGCAGGTATCTCTTGTCGTCAAAGCATGAGAGTGACACTTTATTAATCTCATAACTACCCAACTCATGTTTCACACTTCGGATGGTTTTCATTTTCTGAAATACCTGTTTTTTACCAAGTAATACGTTTTTGTAGTGCTCATGTTTGATCTGTTTTTTAGTGACACTCTTTTTGATCCCCTTCGCGGTTTTGCCACCTGTTCCGTCGTCTTTCAGGTAAGAATACATCTTACTCCTAAGACCAACGAATTCGGTTATGGGAACACCGGCCGCTTCGTCCTTCATCTTTCCAATGACTTTTTTGTTTGACTTGTTGTGATACGGTGAGCTTTCCGGATAGTCTGAGTTGTCAAAAATGTCTTTGTCAGCCCAGAAGTCTTTGTAAACGTCTTCCGCCTCAATCTCATATGTCAGGCTGTCCGTATCTGTAAACAACAACTTAGCCCTACTTCCATATCTCTCCAGCACATAGTTGTAATGAAAGTCGTACATCAGGGTTTTAGATAGATCCAGAATACACATACCAACGTATGCTGGTCGGTTTAGCGTTAGGACTTCCTTAATCTTATGAACGGCAACAAGGTTTTCGTTGAATATTTTGGCGGACACAAAGGTTGGTTTGGAAGTCAACCTCAACATCTTTCTCTCACTGGTGACCAACCGAACGTCTACACGCTTTCTCAGGTTTTCCATCGTCTTACCAAAAACGCTGTTGTTCATCAGCTTGAAGAAGTCCTTTTCGAAGGCGTTTCTGGCGGCGGTTCTTTTCACAGTGTTGAAGTTGATGTACTGCTTCAGCCAAGGGGACTGATCGAACAACAAAACCCGGTGAACTTTCTTTACCTTCATCCCAAGTCTGACGTACAGCTGTAGGTTTTTGTAGTGGACGACATACCTTTTCTTCCCCATCAGGTTGGTTACCAGCTTACTCACACCACCAACGCTGACACCGAACTCTCCTTTGATTTTCCGGCAATAGTCAGACAGCATATTTTCCTGTATTTCCATCTTTTCCGGAGCTAATGGGTAGTCATTGTGTAGGTTGTGGAGTTCGGGAGGATACTCAAGATTAACCTCAAGTATCATTCCAGTTTGACTGTCATTTTCCGGGAGTTCCCAGGCTAGGTTTTTTAGATTACCCTCACTCATCCACCTGAATCCACCAGTCGGGAGGCACTGACTCATGGCCCAACCATACAGATTGTTGGCATCCAGGTACATTATGTACTTTACAGCCTCATTCTCACTATACCCCTTCATATACGAATTGTTCGCCCTCCCATATCTGTTGGCTATGTAACTGACACCACCTCGGAGTCCTTTCTCAATGAACTGGAACATGTCAATGTCAGTCATCAGCTCCAGCTCAATCCCAGTCATTTTTAGCATAGCGTCCCATGCCAACCCAGGTGAAGTGAAGTAGTGACAGGGGTCCAGCTTATAGTACTGAACACAAGTCTTCCTAAAGTTCCCAAAGACGTCAGCCAACAACAGGACATCCGATTTCAGATACACGTCATGGTAGTCCCCCATTGTCCCCATCCCAAACTCTTTCCAAACCTCCAAAGCATGTGAATACTGTTTATCGGTTATCGGTTCGTCATTCAACACACTATAGAACTCATTTTTTGGAGGCAACTCTGTTTCATCAAACCGATTGAAGCTATCCATGTAGTCATAAGGGTAAACACCTTTTGCCCTCATAAGATACAAACGGTCACCAAACTCCTTAGCTGTGTATCTGAAGGCGTCAGCCGGTAAGTTACTAACCAGCCTATCCAGTGAACTACTCATGAACTGAAAACTGTCTAGAAACACAAGGTTTTTACCTAACATGAAGGCCATGTACTTCTCCATATTATTTGGAATGACGTTAATCTCCTGTCCGAACTTTCCGATCTCCCCCATTATGAGATGGCTATCATAACCCCTCAGGTTGTGTAAGATGACTGGTATTTTATCAGTCATTCTGTGATTTCTGTTACAAAGTTGATGGGCCGATCCTCGATATCTTCCCGTTACATGACAATGGTCCCGGACCCTAACGTCCCTTTTCCCATACTCCTGACCACAGATGTGACACCCGTTGGCGCCCCTAAAGTCCACCCTGTCGGAATCAGTCAGAATCATATCCTGGTTGAAGTGCTCTTTCCGAATACCCTTACAATACTCCACCTCTTCCAACATCTTTCCGATAAACTTGTTGACAGCACCAGGACCTCTGTACACCTGGACATCCTTACTATACCTATCGTCATAACAACAGACAACCTTGTACCCATAACCACAATCAGTATGTTTCTGATACTTATCCGTGTACGGTCTCTTCTCTCCCTCCTCTCGGTCTGACTCCGACACCTCCGGTCTGTTAACCTTTTCCGTGATCGCCTCGAAGTCAGCGTACACAACAAACGGAACATTTAACTGTTTGTGGAAATTACTATACTTCAGCACGTTCTTACCAGGGTCAGGCATCCTGACGGCTTGTTTACCATTCACACTGACACACACAACCTTATGCCTATCCAGAACCCCCGTTGAACTGAAACATTGGAGACAGTAAACACAGAAGTGTTTTTTCCCCTTATGTTTTGTTTTGTTGTACATAAACCTATCAAAGTTCCTGATGAAGACGTAATGTTTGTTGTTCCCGTTGGTTATAATCAGGAGGTTCATAAGGTCGGCGAACCTTTCCTTTGATACGTAAACCGGAAAGGTTAACCCGTCCTCATAACCGAAGACGTTGATACGTATCTCATTCTGTTTCCCCACCCGGTTGTACTGTTTTTGACTCACTGGGAAGCTGATTCCACCATAATCCAAGTCGTCAACATGGTCCCGGTACTTAGACACCCTTTGTGGGTGCTGTGGGACAGGAAACTTATGAGCTAGATGACACCACATGAAACACCTGTCATCACTATTCTTAACATTAAACAGTCCCTTCCGACTATGGCTCAGCCCCTTAGGGAGGTTGATGTATGACGAGCCTACCAGTGGACTGTAGACAGACAGATTGACGTAGTGACCGTCGATTGACCCCACTGACCAGCCAGACCCCACGCTTATCCATCGGGCTACCCCAACCACCACCTCCTCATTCGCGGTGTCAACGTCCTGACCGATCTCACCACCGTTGATTATGGGCTTGATGTGGCTGTTAAAGTGAGCCGTCTTATAAGTTGCCCCACCGGACACCTCCTTCTCAAGCGTCACAACCAGCGTTTCAGCGAACTTCAGCCCCCTCATCTCAGTCAGCTCCCGACGTAGCAGCCGTACCACGTCATTCGTGAGGGCATTTACCTGTTCCAGTGGGTGTTGGGACACCACAGCACAACTGAATGACTTAGTTTTACCCCTTAAGGCTCTGTCTAACTGATTTATGTCGTAACCGATTAGTCTCTCGTAGAGACGGGAGTCCACATCATCGGGATAGTCAAACATGTCAGGGTCTAAGTCGTCGTCCTGGTGGATCATGACATTTGGATCCATCGTTATAACAGGGGTGATCACATTCCGTTAGGTGTCGCTCCAACCACTCGGTGCAGAACCTGTCCGGGGTACGATCCCAGCCAAGCTCCTTATAAACAATCCCGAACAGATTGTTATCAAACAAGTCCTTCGTTTTCCCCTCCCTAAGATCCTTCAAACCACCCAGTAACCCAATCCCTCTTCTTGAGCACAATCTGATGATGTAATAATTGTATCTGGACACATTACGACCTCTTATCAGACCCTTACTTCTCATCACTTGGAGAACCTTGGAAAAGTCGGATAAGACAACGTCAACGGCTGTATCCCTGACAACTCTGGTGAGTCTCTTCCTCATCCAACTATTTCTCGAATGCTCACTTCTACGACCGGCCGCCCGATATCTCCCGACAACATATCCATACTCCGTGTCACCACATCCTGGACAGGAATACATCTCAGTGCTCACCTTCACACGGAACCTAGAACAATCCTCACACCACAATTTCGTACTACATCTGGGTGGATCTCAAGCCGAGGCTACTAACTCAATCCCCATCTGCTTACAGACCCATTCAACGCTTGAAGACGGTAAATCCTTCAGCCCCTCCGATAAATCCGACCAGGAAACAGACATTATAACTAAACCCTAACGAATTCCCTTAACCCCTACAAAACAAACCTAGACATCAGATACCCACCAACCAGACCAACAGACCCAATAAACAGGGTCTGATACTCTTTCATTTCACCCGATGGTTTGTAATAGTCAGACAACTCAGGCTTTGGTTGGGGCGACCCGACGGCCTCAACCTGCCTTAACCTATCCTTTAGCAGATCCAGAGCGTGATTCGTCGTGTTGATGTCAGCGTTGGCGTCAGACAGTTCCTGTCTCAACCTCTGTATCCTATCCTTCTTACCCACCTCGTTTTCATACCATTTCTCCTTTGCCCTAGCCAGCTGCTCAAGGGCGTGGTTGTGTCTTTTAATCTCAGCTTCATATCCGGTGTGATTTAACTTTGAGAACATGAATCCAGCGCCAGCGAAGGCCAAGGCGTTAAACAGTCCACCAGCAACCACACTAGCCATATATATAACTAGAGATAATACACTCCGTCACAAAGATCCGATAATAGAATGGATGTTACGCCTTTCCCAATACGGAATCCTGAGTAGGTAATGACCGTTGTTCTTGGCGTACTCGTCTTTCATCCGATCGTGTTCCTTCTGTACCCTAAAGCACCTTTCTGCCTCTTCCTGAGTTAGCTTACCCGACCAGGTGGAAGGGCTGAAATGTTGTTCACCATCATATTCAATCAGTACGAAAGTACCATCGCTAAGGGGCGCCGCGAAGTCATACCTCAGAAGGCCGCCACCCAACCCCACTAACCCATCAAAGGTTTTCTCCCTAACCGCTTCAATTCTGTTAACGCGTAAAGCATCCCACACATTCCTCTCTCCTCTAGACATAGAAGGCAGCCAACGTGTCTCAGTCTTTACGCTCATAGTAACCACTGCATATGGAACCCCCTTAGGCTACTTAGGCTTTGAAAAAGGGTCAACCGGCAGATACCCCTTTGACTGGGCATATTTAATCCCAACTGTACTAATTCCAACGGCTAGGGCCAGCCTGATAGTACCCTTTATAGACTCAGGAGTACCCAAAGGTTCCCTCAGGACCTTTCTCGAAGCCATGGAGACTGCCACAGCTCCACTTGTGATCAGGAGGGCGTCGTAGAGCTCGTTCATCAGTTCTTTTCGGTCGGTGGTTGACATTATACTAACACATATTTCATTCGTCGAAGGTGTCTAAGACCGGGGAAGTCCGAACGGGGTTCTGTGGTTCGATGGTTTTCAGCCTCTGTACCTCCCTTCTCTCCTGCCTCATAGTGTAATAAAGTGAGGCCCCACCGATAACCAACCCAACGGTTCCGATTAGATATCCGTAATAGGCTGACCGACCACCAACCCCAGGACCAATCTCAGCCACCAACCGCTCTCTGGCTTTTCTCTCCTTGGCTACCTTCGATATTTGAGCCAGCCGTTTACCAGCCTCCACCCGTTTCGGATCCTTGACTCTCTCCGTCTTGACCGCTGATGTTATCTTAGGGACTTCTAAGGTTTTCTCAGACTCGTCAGCCATCTATATACACTAATCTATGTTTCATCTGTGAGGTCATCTGTAGGAATCTCCGAGGAATCTGTGAGACCGTCTATAGGAATCTCTGAGGTCGTCTCTAAGGAATCTGTGAGACCATCTGTAGGGATCTCTGAGGCTGTTTGTGGAAAGTCTGTGAGGTCATCTGTAGGGGTTTCTAAGACCGTCGGCCAGACAACAACAGACTCAGTCACGTAGTACTCTCCCCTACGGTTCCTCCTAACACAATGTCCCATCACCCCGATAGCTCTTCTGAGGACATTGAAGATAATCAGTATGGGTCGTCTAAGTCTCTTTGGAATCTTCATATAAAATACGGGAGGTCTAGGGTCGTACCGTATACCTGGGGTATAATGACTGAGACAAAGTTTGGTGCTCGGCTAATCACCCTCGACGGAAACATCGGTGTTGGAAAGACAACGTTCGCTATACCATTCGCTGTAAGAAATGGCTATTACCTTGCTGAGGAGCCAGTTGACGACAATCCGTACCTCGAAAGGTTTTACGCCGACCCCGGGAGGTGGGCGTATGAGATGGAGACCTGGTTCCTCGGTGAAAGAATCGACGTCTACCTAGAGGCTCTGGAGTTAATCAACGAAGGGAGGAATGTGATCGTAGAGCGAACACATCACAGCTGTATGGTTTTCACTAAGAATTGTTGGCGTAATGGGTGGATAACCGACAAACAGTTTTCTGAGTATTCCCAGGTTTTCCACTCACTAAACAATCTACTTCCAACCCCTGATGCTCTACTATTCCTAAAAGCCTCGGTTGACACCTGCTACAACCGGATGCTCAGGAGAGGCCGGAAATGTGAAGCCGGTGTGACTAAGGATTACCTCAGGTGTGTGGAAAGGTATATGGGGGAGATGACTGAGGACATAGCCCTTGAGGGGACTAAGGTGATTACCCTAGATTGGGAAGACTTCGGTCCGGATGAGTCTGAGGTGGTCGGTGCCCTCAATGAGACCCCTAGCGGATTTCACGGTTGGATGGCCCGTGTGAACGGTCGGGACGTCTACATACCAGAGATCGTCAGTCAGGTCCGCCAGGCCCGGCAGGCTCAGCTGAGTCATAGGTCCTATGGTACCGTGTGATCATACTATCGAAATGTGGACAGACCTCAGTCACAATGTCGTCGAGTACACGGACGTCGGATAGGAAGACACTCTCGTCGTAGGAGACCCCACGTAGGAAGCTTCTGATTTGTGTTAGAACCTTGTGGTAGCTGACGTGAGCGAACTCATAGTTCTCCAGCCTGCCAGGCATTCTCGACTTGGTCATGTACCCTTGGATCAGAACGCCAGGACCGGCTATGGTTCCGAGGATCAGTGGGTTAGCTGTAACACCACCGGCTATCCCCCCAACCACAGTCAACCCAATAGAGACCGTCTCGAGGATCATCTTCAGTCTCTTCAGTCGGGTGTGTTTCCACTTGTAACAAGTCGCTAGCCTGTGGTAATACGAATAGAGTCGGGTTAGTTTGTCCACTTCATCCGATTGGAGATTTTTACCAATGTGGTTAAAGCTGACGACGCTTTTCCTCTTTTTCCCCATTCTAATTACAGGTCATATTCAACCATGGTCCTGTTACAAATCTTCTCAATCTCAGGATCCCCCAGACGACCCTCCACGATCTTCATACCGTTAAAGTTAATGTCTGAATAAAAACTTTTTAAGCTGTTTACCCCAAACACATCCAGATAAGGTTTCCCTATCTGTCCGATGTCACAGATAGAGTATGAGTCTTTTAGTATTTCACCATTTATCCTAACGTGTGACACTCTAAGCCCAGATAGCCAGTGAATGGATATCAGGCTCTTCTTTCCAATGAACTTCGCCGGAATCGTACACCCGCGGAGCCTAGATGGTGTCATCCCACCGAAAACCAGTCTGTTATTCACCCCAGCTTTAAACCCAAGGATTTTACCTTCGTTAACACTGTCATTGGTAATGATTACCTCCCAAACATTCGACTTAGGTCTTACACTGTTCCTCTTCACCACAATAAAAATTGAGACATCGGTGAACATGAGTCTGGGTATGCTAACGTGGAAGGCTGTTCTTATCGTCGTCTCAGGGTAAAGGAAGTGATGGTCGCCAGCGGTGTTAAGCTGTGGGTTGACACTATAGGGTCTCCAAAACATGGCTGAGTTGATCCTGGTCTCACCATCCCTATCCTCTATGTAGTCAACAAAACTGAGTTTGGAGACCGCGTTCTTACTGGATCTGGTTACATTCAGATCGAAGATAACTCTGCTGTCACGGGTCTTTATGTGAGCTTTCAGTCTGTCGTTGAGTTGTTTATTAGTGATTGGTCTGCTGTAACCATAAAACAGACTCATATACTATAGGACAGATACCCAGACGCGACTACAGACCGTACTCAGCCATAACCTCCTTACAAATCCTTCCGATCTCAGGTTCCCCTAGACGACCCTCTACAACCCTCATACCGTAAAGGTTGATGTCTGAGTAAAAACTTTTTAAGCTGTTCACACCAAGGACACTCAGGTAGGGTGTCCCCAACTGTCCGATGTCACACATAGTGTATGAGTCCCTCAGTGTCTCACCATTTATCCTGACGTGTGACACCCTGAGTCCTGATAGCCAGTGGGCAGATATCAGAATCCTCTTCCCAACGAACTTCGCTGGAATTGTACACTCATGAAACCTAGACGGTGTCATCCCACCAAAAACCAGTTTATTACTCACCCCAGCTTTAAACCCAAGGCTTCTACCATCGTTAACATTGGCATTGGAAACAATTGTTTCCCAGGTACCCGACGCCGATCTTATGGTATCCCTCTTTACCACAACGAAAACTGAAACATCAGTGAACATGAATCTGGGCATGTTAGCGTGGAAGGCTGTTCTTACCGTTGTCTCAGGGTAAAGGAAGTGGTGATCACCGGCGGTGTTTAGCTGTGGGTTGATACTATGGGCTCTCCAAAACATGGTTGAGTGGATCTCACCATCCCTGTCTTCTATGTAATCAACAAAATTGAGTTTGGAGACGGCGTTCTTACTGGATCTGGTTACGTTCAGGTCAAAAATGACCTTGTAGTCACGAACCTCTGTGTTAAGGACTTCTCTTAGCCTGTCGCTGAGTTGTTTATTAGTCACTGTGCCCAGTCTGTTGTAACCATAAAACAGACTCATATACTATAGGACGTATTTACTGAACAGATACCCAGACACAGCTGTTAGGACCAATAGGATTCCCAACTCATTGTCTGGCTTTGGTTGTCTGTCAGGTGTGTGGACGGTTGGTTTGTTAGGTGTGTGGACGGTTGGTTTGTCGGCTTGTCCGTCACTGTCGTCTAGTGTTTCCAGATGTGGACCGCTTTCCTGGTGTATCTTTTGTGGCTGTTTGTGAACACCTTGGTAGTTGACCTTAGAATTAATACCAAACTTCATAACCTCCGCGACGCACGTCTGAGTAAGTTGTTGTATCCTATAATCTTCTCCTTCAGTATCGTCAGTGACCCCGGTACTAACCACGTGTCAGGACTTATGGCCAGGTTCTGGGTGACGTTAGTATCTGATATTGCTCTGTTCATATTCAGAATCCAGGTACTAACGGAATAGTTAACGACGGCATCCTCTACAAGGACTCTGAATTCCTGCTGTGTCTCGAGACTGCCAGCACCTTTGTTAACAATGCTGACCCTTGTTTTAGCCTGTAAACCGAGAACGGCGTAGACATAAGCCTCGATGGACTCATTCAGATACTGCAGACCTACCCTGGTGAAACCATTTGTTCGTAAGGGGATGAACCTTCTGTAGTGTGTCTTATAGTCGCTATTGAGACGCCACATCCACTCACGGAACGAACGGTTGTGTTTGTAACCAGCGTGAGGGTTAATCAGGAACTTTTTTTCTCTGGGTATGTTCGCCATGTTGTCAATCACATCGCCGTGCTCAACGCCAAACTCCCTCATTAGGTCACTCTTCTTTTCCGTTATCAGACGCCTTAGTATACGTCGCGTGGTGAAATAAAGGTGAAAACACATGATAGAGGAGACCACTGGATATACGTCTTCTGAGAACTTTAGATGTTCTACCCCAACGCCACAACAGTACGAACTGAGATAGACAGCGGTTATAAGTTGGTAATAAGGTTCATTATCATTCCACCATACCGCGATGTCCGTCCGGTTCCCTGGGTTTAGGACTGGTAACTTTGCCATAAAAAAGTCTTGACCGTTAACGTAGATCCTGAAATTGTTAAGGTCGTAGTCTATAGCGTTGTTTGATAGATATGTAAACTTCGAGAAGTCATATTTCCCCTCAATGTCACTCTCCCAGTGTCGTTTACCCTGAACCTTCTGTACCGTACCACCACCAAGCCATATCTTAGGGAATCTGGGTGGTGGTTTATTTATTGTCAGATACTTGGTGTAGTTCTTATTATTCTTAAACTCCGCGTCACCAGTGTAGATGTATGAGTCACCGACAGGTCCAAAGAACACACCAGGTTCTGACTGACCGAAGACTGATTCAGTTATGAACTTAGTTCTGTCAGCGTATGGGTATTTGGTGAAAAACTCTCTCAGGGTCTTATCCATATATCATAGGTTAGGTTATATGGACGCTGGGGTTGGGCTGGAACAGGAATTGAGAGATATCTACTACAATCCAAAAACAGGGTATCAATCAGCTGAACGATTGTACCAGAAGGCGGTGGGGGAAGGTCTTGATGTGAGTAGGAAGGCAGTAAGGGACTGGCTGAAAACACAGGACACGTACACGAGGTATAGGCCGGTTGTAAGAAAGCATAAGTTCAGACAGACGTTCGTCAGCCACCTTGGTGAACAGATACAGATGGACCTGGTTGATATGGGAAAGTGCAAGAACCAGAATAAGGGGTATTACTGGATTTTGACCGCTGTTGAGATTTTGAGTAGGTATGCTTTCGCCGTTCCCGTTTACAGGAAGGACACAAAAAACATGACCGAGGCTGTGACTGAGCTGTTGAAACAGTTCAAAGACCGATTTGGTGACTACCCCGACCTGGCCCAGTTCGACGATGGAAAGGAGTTTTATAACGTCGGTGTGAAAGGTCTGCTGAAGGAACATGGTGTTAAGTACTTCAGTACGTTTTCGGACAAGAAAGCAGCGATCGTTGAACGGTTCAACAGAACACTGAAGACTGCTATGTGGAAGTATTTCTACACCAAGGGGACTTATAGGTGGATTGATGTCCTGGACGATCTCGTTGAGGGTTATAACAACACAAAACACAGTGTTACCCTTCTAAAGCCTAAGGACGTCGATAAGTCAAACGAAAATCAGGTTTGGAATACGTTGTTCGGTCATCATTTCGGCGATCATCCTTTACCCAGGTTCCGGGTTGGAGACACTGTTAGGGTGTCAAAGTATAAGAGTATATTTACGAAAGGTTATGAGGCTAACTTCACTGAGGAAATCTTCAGGATTACGAAGGTCATCCGTGGTGATCCAAACGTTTACGAGATTGAGGACGCTGAGGGTGAACCGATTATCGGAAAGTTCTATGATTCAGAGCTGTCGCCGGTGGATAAGAAGGATGACGTTTATAGGGTTGAGAAGGTGTTAAGGAGAAAGAGAGTTGGTGGGAGGAAGATGGTGTTGGTCAAGTGGTTGGGTTATGCTGATAGGCACAACTCATGGATACCCGAGAGTGACGTACAAAACCTGGGTTAGTGTATACCCGGGTAATGAGGCTAACATTATTCATTGAAAACGGTGAGAAGACTGTCTACTTCGAACAGCCTATCATGGTGACAGGTCCAAAACCACAGGTGATGCTGAAGAAAGCGACGGTATACTGGAACTACAACAATGTGGTGTCAGGTCTGAACGACTCGGTGTCGTTTGATGGTAAGGAGGCATCCGCTCCTGAAGGTTATTTCGGCTTTGACGCGTTGGAAACGTTCGTTAAGGGTTTGGCTGGGACCCACAGTGGGGTGGTTGAGTTCGGAAAGAATGTTTACAACGGAACTTCTAAGGTGAAAACGTCGGAAAAGCTGAAGCTTGGGAAGATGGGTCTTCTTTTGGGGTTTGATGAGAGTGATGTGATAGACGTCGGTGGTGGTGGGTGCATGGACTAACAGTCCAAACCAGGTGGACATCAACAGAGGGTTGAGATATGTCAGGATCTCGTGTGATGCTGTTGAGAGTGAGAGAAGTCTGGACAATGGGAGGAGGAGTGATCTGATTGGTACTCTTCCGATAACCTCTGAGCAGAGTCTGAAAGGGAGTGTACAGCACTACACAGACATTGAGTCGAAAGCTGAGATCCGTAAGGGTGTTTATGGTAAGATGACCTTTAGGGTTCGTGGAAATAATGATCATTCAGTAGGTCGGCCGGTTGGGATTGGAGCTGTTCTGCTTGAGCTGTACATAGGTTAGTATATAATGGCTGAAGGAGGGGAAGACTTCGAAATGGATGATCTTGGTAGGAAAGAGGAAGAAGAAGAGGAGGGAGAAGATACTGACGAGACAAGCCTCACCGATGAAGATCAGGAAGCGGTAACGATAGGCCGAACGTCTGATAGGGATGGTATAACCCACGTAGCGGATGGAAATATCCCTAATGTCGGACGTGATGCTGGAGCTATGAAAAGGTCTAATATAGCTGGTGTTAAGCGAGGCTTTTCCCAGGCGTTTAAAATGGATGTAAAGGTGGGAGATGGTAAGGAATCTAAGAACCTGATAAAACGGACTAGGTTTGATTTTGATAAGAAAGACTTCGTTAGTGGGGTGTCGTATGATAGGAGAAAGATTTATGTGCGTAAGAAAGGTGGTGGAATCGAAGCTAGCAAAAATAAAAAAAGTGAAAAAGCCTTCAAAGATTTCTGGGAACATATAGGGAGAGTTAAAGCTGAGCACTCCAAGACACTTGCAGGAGCTATTGAGGAGGTTAACAATGACCCAACAACCCCTCAGGAAGTCGTGGATGACATAAGGTCACAAACCAACTCAACGATCAACGATCGGATTGAAGAAAGAGAGAAAAATCTACAAGAGGAGGTAGAAGAAATAGCTATACCCAAACAGGAAGTAAGAGAGTTCGCTGGGACACTCCACCCAAAAGGTACGGATATGGAGAAGCTTGAGACTCTTGAATCTCTTGAAGGACAGATCAATCTCTACAGATTAAAGGCACTGAGAGAAGCTGACCCTGCTAAGGAACAGTTCTACAAAAGCGTCAGAGAAGCAGCGGAATTAAAAGCAGACAGCATAAGAATGAGAATTGGTGAGAGACCTAAATATGAAGAGGCCGTGTCTATCTTAGAAAATGAAGTGAGAAACAACGACCTGAGTAGGTTGGAAAGGTTTAAGAAGTGGGCTAGGGAGAATATGGTTGGTTTGTCTGCTATAGCCATCACCATAGCTGGGATTGTAACCACAATAGTTGTTGCCGCCAGAAGGACTGTCTCGGGGGGAGCGAAAGCTGTTGGTGGTTTCGCTAAAGCACTCGCTAATCTGGGTAAGAGTTTGGGACCTCTGTTAGCACCACTGTTCAGCCTAGTAGCACAGGTTCTGACTTGGGGAGCAAAAGGAGTAGCGTGGTTAGCCAACAATCTGTGGGTTCTGGCTATAGCTATGACGTGGTTGTTGTATGACTACTGGAAAAACCGAAAATAAAACCTGTTATGTAGTATATGACCAACAGAAGTCAAACAGAGCTGTTACCTGGATTTAGACGGGCGAGAATGTCGGAGATCAGGGGACTCCGGACAAGACATACGATCACCATGAACCCCAACAAAGTCAACCCTGGTGAGGACCTCTACATCGACATACCAAAGCTAAAACCTGATAGCTGTTTGGTCCCGGGTAGCTTTCATCTATTGTTCGACTTTAAGAGCATGAACACCAAGTCGTGGTTCCTAAACAATCTCTCCAGGCTTCTGGTTGAAAGGCTGGTTGTTAAGCTAGCCGGTGAGACTGTTTACGACAACACGGGTGAAAGTGTCCTCGGTGTGTACAGGGATCTCTGGCTATCGAAGAGTGTGAGGGATCAGATGGTCGGGTATGGGATTGGTCCAGAGAACCTGAGAAAGTTGATGTCTAAGGACGACAGTGGGGCTTCTTCTGGGGACGCTGAGAAGGTAGCTGACGCTCTGATGCTCACAATCCATGGAGTGAGGATGAGGGTGAGATTGGATAAGATCCTCGGGGACCACGGACTTTATGCTCCCTTTGAGATGTATAACAACTTCCGCTACGTCATCAGTTTACCGAAAGCGAGTGACGTTATGGTGGCCCAGTCAAGTGAATCTGTTGATGGGTACACACTGGAAAACCTCGAACTGGAGTATGAAACAATTGATAACACCGACATCGCCAGTGAAATAACGTCACTGTACACAGCTGGTCGATCGCTGTCCTACGAACACGTCACGTTGATGAAGTCAACTGAATGGGCGGCTGGATCAACCCTGATTAACGAACATATTAACCTCCCACGAAAGTCTATGAAAGGAATCGTGATGATGTTCACAAATAAGACCCGGACTGATAGTGAGAAATACGTCTACCCAAACATCGAAAGTGTTAAGCTAACAATCGAGGGTGTACCCAACGCTGTCTTCAGTCAGGGGATCCCAAAGAGCCGGTTCTATGATGAAGCTAAAAGACTATTCGGTGGAAAGGAAAACACAGATCAGTTTATGACAATCCAAAAGTTCTACAAGAACGCTTTCGCTCTAGCGATTGACTTGAGAAGTATTGAGGACCGTGACAGTGTTGGAACTGGTAAAAGGATCGTTAATACACAGTCCGGGGTTCTGATTGAGATTACTAAGAAGGCGACTGTGGCTAACGTAGTCTGTCGAATCTTTGTGCTGAGTGATGGTTTGGTAAACATGGTAAATAAGAATCTAAAATCAATCCAGTATTAAATGGACCACCCATTCAATATGCTGATCGTTGGTATGACAGCCTGTGGAAAAACCTGGTATCTCCTGAAGATGTTAGAAGATGAATACTCCGGGTTCTTCGACTACATCGTTCTGCTCTGTCCAACGTTCAGCTGGAACAAAACCTACACCACCTGGAAATACACCTCCGACCCGGACTTCATCGCTGTGGACTGTAGTCAGGACGACGTTGAGATTGTACTAGAGTATATTGTTCAAAGGATCCAAAACACTGATAGTCCTCGACGACTGTGCCAGTGGGCAACCCGTAAAAAAACAGAACAAGTGAGTTGGTTAAACTAGCCTTCAGCGCCCGACACTACAACCTCTCAACTATCGTAATCACACAACAGCTAACAGCTATCACAAAACCCTATAGGGAGAATATCAGTAAGTTGGTAACGTTCTACAACCCCAACAAAACCGATATGAAGGTCATCACTGATGACTACCTGGGTGGCTTAGACCGTAATGAGGTTATGGAGGTAACTGAAAAGCTAAAAGAAAACAAATACGCTAGGCTTGAGATTATGTTAAGGCATCCATACGCGTATAAGGTGGTTATCCCAAAATCTGGTTTGTAGTAAGATGGCCGAAAAGAAGAGTAAGACGGTGAGAGTCGGGAAAAAACCCAGGGCACCTGCTGCAGAACCAGCTGAGATATCTGTTGGGGAGCCAGAAACGGAAATACCTACTGAAATCCCCAACCTCGTCGATGAGCTCGTCAATGATCTGAAAAAGACTGAGGAGACCAGCCCAACACCTCCACCAACTGATGACGCCAATAGTAAGAGGAGTGAGCTGATAAAATTGTCAGAAAACGGTGAGATAACTCAATCAGTTGGCTACATCAAAAAGGCGTCGGTAAAGGTTGTGGATAAGCTATACGCTGAATATGAGGCCAGAAGGATGGAAAGGGCTAATGAATTCCTGACTGATATGTTAATCAGTAGATTCTCCAATGTTCTCGGTGGTCTGGACGCCGTAGAAAGCTCTGAGGAGTTAGACAACGAATTACAAAAAGACAAACTGTTAAAGAGTGACGTTGGTAAGGTTGTAGCCATGATCACGCCGTACATAGCATGTCTCGGACTGCTATCTGGTGGTATAACTGTGGGAAAACATGTGTATCAACACAAAACAAAAGTATCTGAACAGAAATCGGGGAGTAAGTGAAATGTGTGTCAAAACCACAACCCTGATCGCTTTGAGGTGTTTTCAGGAAAAACGTCATAATCCATCCTTAAAATATGAAAGGGGGAAAAAGAGGAAAAAAAGTCCGCCCTTTCAAACATCATTTTCCGTTAAATTCTGACATTTTGGGGTAGTTTCTGGCAAAAAAAAAAAGAAGTGGCCCCATAGCCTCATATCCTATACTACTCCCCTTTCAAAATCCTGGCTACGTGCAAGAATCCTTGAAAGAAAATGACGACAGATCCCATTATGCACAGCGAGATTAGGCCCAGCCCCAGAGACCATAGAGATCATAAATAATGCATGTCTAGGCCGAGAATGAACAACTGACATTATATATATATATATATATATATATATTATATATATGCTATGAAAAGACTGACAGCTGTAAGTAATTAAAGGAATATATTTATTAAAACGAATCAAAGCGTACCTACCTACTGACTCCAGATTAACTTACTACACGTGTTTTTTACAACCCCACATTGATTATTGTTGCACAGTATGGGGCCAGTCAGGTCATATTACACGAATTCGCAAGTAGAAACTGGCTCTGAGAGTTATTTATGATAAACCTAAATTAACATCATCTGGACCACTTTTCAAAACTGCTGGAGTGCTCCCTGTTCAACAAAGAAACATGTTACGAAAGTCGATTATGGTGTACAAAGCTTTAAATAACATGGTACCTAAGTACATTAGTGACATGTTTATGCTAAAGTCGTCCGTGACTAACCGTGTTACAAGGAGTTCAGCAAATAACGATCTTCGGACACCTCCAGTCAAATTAGATATCAGTAGAAAAACTTTACCTTATAGTGGTGCTATTGTATACAATAGCTTACCACTCGAAATCAAACAGTCACCTTCTCTTAATTCTTTTAAAACTAGGGCTTATCGGTACTTTTTAGATACTCTTTAAATATTTTTTTAGATACTCTTTAATTTTTTATTTTTTTTTGTGTAATAATTTTTTTTTTAATTTCTTACTTTTTTTTTTCTTGTAATTTATTTATTTCCCTTAGGTTAGAAGGCCCAGTGTAAGATTAGCTTCGCTAAACTGGTTTTTTTTTTTACCTTCTTTAAATAAAGTCTATTATTATTATTAGTAGTAGTAGTAGTAATATAGCAGCACCATCTTGAGATCTCAATGCATTCGGTGAGACATTGGCGGTGTCCTAATTCCCAAAACGCTATACTCGTGAAAAGAGTCGTAAAACCGCAATCTGACCGCAGTGTGAAAATTAACGGAATACCAAAATTGCTTGGATAGATTAAACAGAATACTCTGCACAGAAGCAATGCAAAATTACCGAAAGACCGTTGAAAAACACGTACCACAATACAGCAATCACCGAAAATCCCAATGTCCCTGGCTTTCTATTCCTCACCGTCCCCCATTCATAAAATGTCAATTGAACATATTGGAAAAGTATATACCACAAGTGTAGCGTAAATGAAAGCCGAATATAGTATATTTTGCGCAAACGTCGTCATTAATGTATATCATTAATAATGTTCATAAACAATCGAATATAGTATTTAGTGGCCAAACAATCGACTGACATGCACGATATTTTGAAATAGAAGTCGTAAGCAGTAGAAATAAGTATGCATGGTGTCCATAATTGTAGTTTTCCTTAAAAGCAAAGAAAATACACGTATCAGTGTAATGTATTTACATTTTCCATTATCATTCTTTTGTTTTTCACAAACTGATCACTCATCCGTATATATCTATCTATATATCTGTATAGAAAAAACGTTTGAAAAACAAAATTTGGAATCCGAGTATTCCGAGAAACATTGAACACTTTTTTCCAGGTCTGAACAGCGGTTGTAAAATGGAGTAATTTTCGGCACAACGAATCATGCTGCCGCAACACCAACGAGAGCCGGAGCGAAACGCCTGGGTACGAGGTTGTCGCAACACGACAATGCCTTATGCGTACGCTACTTATACATGCAAATACACGAGTGAACTGCAGGGGCAGGGTTTTTTTATTTTTATGTAAAAGGCTCTGGCCATATACAACACACTTATTAGTCATAAAATGTGATACGTCTCGTAAATAAGCTTCGAAATAAACTAAACTTTACTTACCTAAGTTGTTGCGAGTCGCCGAGTTTATTTCGAAGTTTATTTACAAGACGTATCACATTCTAACGTGCTCCCTTGGACTAAGAGAAGAAATCAGTGAGTTTGTCACATCTCTAATTCTTGATCTAAATATATACCTGCCAAATTTGAAAGCAGACAAGTATATATATAACTGTGACCAACTGTGGAAATTGAACCTTGGTCACAACCTCCACGAGTTATCGGATATGAATTGACAGAGCGACGAGAGCGTAGTAGATCGTAAAGCGTTTTTGCAAAGATTTGATAGTTAACAATATGCTCTATATAATATAAATAAGTTTTGTGGAAACACCACGTAAAATATTTTACGTGGTGTTTCCACAAAACTTATTTATATTACTTTATCGCCATGAAAACGTTCAAAGAATTAATATTCTCTATATTATATACAAATAAGTTTTGTGGAAACACCACGTAAAATATTTTACGTTGGAATTTCCACAAGACTTATTTATCACATTATCGCCATGAAAACTTTCAAAGAATTAATCATTCTCTATATTCTTCTCTTGCTATATGCTCTTAACAAATTAGAGGTTAATGATGTCTATATACACTATTGTTCAGTCATAGAACATTTAGTATAATGTTTCCTTTCAGTTTCATATCAAATGTCATGCATGCATTTGATATGAAACTGAAAGTTGTGTTTAAATAATTAAAGTTCATCTAACTTCGCGTCATACCTTGAGAGCCAATTAAATCTACTTGTTGCCCGTCGAGAGACATTATTAGAAGACGCAGAGTTGAAAAAAGTTTTTAACTTTGCTCAAGTTTCTAAAGGCTTTCCGCTCAAAATACGTGATTTTTACTTGATTTAATTGGCTTATAATAATAGTCTTAGGGTCTGTTTATATGATCCCGGTGTACCGGGACGGGATGGCAGCCGGGATGATTTTGATGTATTGAAATAAGTCAACACGTAAAACAGAAAAACCACGCGATGCCTGAAGAAACTCAGATTTTGTTGATCTGATCCTAAAGTTAAAAGTGAATGATTGTGGCAATTGAAAATGGCTTTTGTTGAAGTTATTTAGTAATCTAGGCCTTAAAAAATGTAGGCGAAAGCTTTCCGATGCACATAATCAAAGACCGTGACTTATTTCAATACATCAAAATCATCCCGGCTGCCATCCCGTCCCGGTACACCGGGATCATATAAACAGGCCTTTATTGAGTGCTAACTGCATGCTTCTGACTGCTATATAGTGAGTGAACTGTCTATAACTGCAGTGCATGCATGCATGCATGCATGCTGCTAACTGGTTCGGAAAGGCAGACTTTATAGGCAGCCTTACTACTAGCAATATTACGCTTTTGGTGGTTGTATATAGCCATGTATTTTGCTGCAAATCAAATGATCAATTATAACTTTCTAAAACTTTAAATTGTTTTATGTGGTGTTAAGTTTAACGTGTTTTCACTTCGATTAACTTTCTTCACTAGTAAACCTTCCTCCCAGCGGGTGCAATTCTGAGAAGACGTAGCCTACAGGCAGGCTAGAGAAGACGTGACTGACAAGAATGCGGAAGACTTCCGTACAATTCGAAACACATGCCAAGTATGTAATTCAAACTTTGGGATATTTTTACCAAGACCATAGAGGTCAAGGGCCCATGCTTGCACAAATATCTTTTTGGCCAGATGTTCAAAGATTGCAGCCCTGCCAGTTCCCTTTCAGATTGAGTCTGTGATGTTATGCACTATGATTGATGATGACTATAGTTCTGCTAGATCTAATTGCTGGAATTTTTGGAATCTTGTGTAAACCGAGGTTGGGGCATTATTAACATAACTCACATACTCAACGTTGGGGCAGCACATATGTAGCACAGAAAAATAACGTCTATAATTATACCGTACTCCGCGCGCGCGGCACGCGCATATTCGTTTTTACGTCAGATCAAAACCCTAAGTTCTTGCTATTTACTTTCGGCTGTTTAATTTTATTTTCATAGTACTGTAGCTGTCAAATTTTCCCTGTTTAATTTTGACTATCGCAGGCAAATTTCAAGAATAGTGACTGACGTGTACGTGCTTATGGATCCTTGGCACTGGTTATTTATTGTGAGACGGCGATTTACACTGATTATAGAAAATTACGCGACTTTTTTGTTCTAAGTTACCTAATTTAGGGGTGACATAACTAACTCTAGAGTAGTCATTGGTAATACATTTTGCGTTTTAGCGCTGTCTTATCTTTACACTACTTATTTTTTTCAGTCCGACAGTGCAATGCTTTTGACGCGCTTAGCTTGTATAATTTGCAAGAAATTACAGTAGCAAGTTAGTTAGATGATCATATACTATATAAATAGTGATATGGGGCTGAGTTGCATCACTAAGTCTTGCCTTTTAGCGCTGCTTAGTTATCTATATATGTATGTCATCTTGTTGAAATGTCACCACTCTTGCAGATAGGGGTTGGGACATATTTCGACATGCCCCCTACAATCCCCACCCCTATAAAATGTTGTCCGTACGTTTATGGTTCAAAATATATTTTCGATATATATATATATATATATATATATATACCACTCCTTTCTTGGTAGTATATACCGATCACCGATGACCTTTTGGTAACTAGATTGTCCAAATGGTTAATTAGAATGGGGTAAAGAAGACAAAACAAAAGCAAGCGAGGTAGACGAGTGGAAAATGATTTTTACTCCTGCTCTGCGTGGATGGTCAGGCACTTAGCAGTAATGGTTCAATTTCCTCCTACGCACCGAGTGGGCAATAGAGATGAGTGGTAAACACTGCTACTAAGCTAGACATGGGGCTTTTTCTTGGGCACGCAATACTAAAAAACTTGATGACAATTTTTCTTTTTAATTAACTTGACTGAAGGTTTAATCTGTTCGTTTAAGCCTCCCATCCTTCCGACTTCCCATCATGCATAATTAATTACATCACGACATAATTACTTCAATAATTTTGGGTTGCCATGGTATCTACGATGGCATACAGTAATCAGGTGATCATAATGGAGAAACGCATAATAATAAATAATTTAAATATAAATTGCAAGATTACTTAGTAACCGAATCTTTGATACTAAGGAAATGTGATGTGATTTCTATCACGACGAGATGGCTACCGAGCTGTTGGAGGACAACTTCGAAGTTCCAACGTTCAACAAAGCAAATTCATTATTGTTTAAAAGCATTTGTCTTCTACTAAGGGATAAGTGCAAGTGGTGGTCTAAAAAACCGGAAGGAGTGGAATTCGACTAAAATATTATTGCAGTAGCTCGAAGAATGATATTGACTATACTGGAGGGTAAAGCCCGAGAAAACGGTTTAACCTGAGAATATAGGAAAAGAGGCAAGCAACTTGGAGAAGGGGAAGGAGAGCTACAAAAATACAATGAACTTTTTCGTGCTACAAAGTTTACATCAAGAAAAATAAAGGGTCATAGAAAATTATTATTTCAGTCTATCGAACTGCCCACAATTTACTGTTCCCTAATTCAAAAACGCACTGTTGACCAATATATATATATATATATATATATATATATATATATATATATATATATATATATATATATATATATATATATGGGCTGCGTACAATGCAATAAATTATTGGTTATTGCAACGTGCTGACTGTTAATACTAAAAACATACCATGCTATAACTATGCTATAACATGAATTTAATTTAAATAAAGTTTATTCTAACAGAAAACACTATTGAAAAAGTCACGGCTACGGATTAGGATTGGAATGAAAATAACAAACGAGCCGAAACCTAGACTCCCGAGTTGTATATTTTTTCATTGCTCATGCAACTATTAGCCTCTTTTGCAGATGTCCTTTCGGACGTTCGTTGTAACTTGGATTGTAAAAGGACTTTATTTTAGAAAATTGTAAAAGGTCTTTTTATTATCCATGTTGTAACTATCTTCACAACGGAAGTTTTTTAAAAATATCAAAAAATAGGAAAAATATTCATATTAATTAGACGAAGTACTGAAATCATTTCCGCTGACCTAAACAACTTTTTACTTGCTCAGAAAGTGGAAGTCTTGCTACAGCTGCTGACGGCCGGAGATCTTCCAAGGATCACGACCTTTAATACTGTAGTTTATAGATTTCAAAAGACAATGAACGAGGAAGAAGAAAACGAGCCAGACAGTAAGTAGGACTGGATACAAGTAGTCCCAGCTAATGTGGTCGTATGATCTACGACTCACAACAACAAATATTTCTCTTTATACTCAAGGATCGTTATACCACGAAGTGCAGCCGCCAGTTTGGAAGAGTTACTGTAAGTTTCATGTATACACTACTGTATATCCTTTGGGCTAAAAGTACCTCCTAGGTACTGATTTAATGAAAATTTGCGTTATTCTTCTCCGCTACATCTTTTCCAATTATGATTGCGAAACATTAAACGTTTCCTTAAATACACATCAATGCTCATGAATATATCATGTCGTTTTATCAAATAATTTAAAAGCAAACAAATGTAACTAAAGAGTTTGGCCGTTGTGTTGCTATAGTGCTCGGGAAAGATCGCTTTTAAAAGGAATTCTAAGGCGTAAACTATGTTTATTTTTCTTCAATAGTATACCAGTTGCAGCTTCGAGCCCCCAAACCGACAAGGGTCAGGTGTGACAGACAGGTTTGTGCTCGCTCGCGTTTAAAGATTTTATCATAATATTTACGAGAATATGACAAGATTTTATCTTGTTGTGGAATTCCTATATGTTTTTAAACAGAATAGGGAGTATAAATTATTTGTTTGTCATGTCATCCTTTCATCCTTCCCGCTGTGGATTTCACGATATGGGACGTTCCAAATATATATGATTTTCCAAATTCCCAGCCCTTAACCAATGAACTCGAAGGAATTTTAATTTGCTACTTTGACCTCTTGATTTTGTTAATGATTTGATTTTGTTCAGATTCTAGCCTTTAATCTGTGGTAAACTAGCTACAGTATGTAACACTTATCATGTACAGTATGCAACACACATTACACTGTATTGCTATGTAAGAAGTAAATAATACATTTAGGCTTGACAATATTTGGGTACATGTAACTTATATATAAGGTTTTCCAGTATGAGGAAGTTGTTTCAGTTCAAGTTGAAGCTAAGGACTGAAACAAATTCTGACTACTGTATTTTATGGTGTATAAGTTGAAATTCTCAGCCCCCAAACTGATGTCAAAACAGGGGTGGTGAACACTGCTGCCAAACATTTGCAAACAACCAGACAGTGAAGACTAAGTAAGACTCGACTATTCATTAATTTTGTGTTTGAAAAAAGGGGCATGAAAATTATGAAGGGGGCATTTCAGAATATGTTATTAGAGGCACAGTGTTAATTACCACTTAATTACCATATTTTCTGGGTAATAAGCTGCAGGTTATCTCTTAAAGTTGCTAGGAAACATTAATTAGTGTGGGTAATAGGGTGGTGCGGGTAATCTGTTGAATTCTTAAGACGACACCATCACGAAGACCAGAGACCAAGGATATTTCTACTTTCATCTTGTAATGTTAGAGATTGTTATCAATTGTTATTATTAGCAGTAATATTGGGCATTTCACTCGATTACATAGCATGTTCTAGGGATTTTTGGTGAAGGAAAATTCGAGTGTAGAATATATACATTTTAAGACCAAACTGGGACCAGTTGTGAAAAATGCAACTACACAGGCCTTCCGGCAGGAATTGAACCCACAACGTTGTGATTCTAGTGCAATGCTCTGACCACTGAGCAGCTGCATATTCCGATGGTGCTGGTAACACACTAATTTATTTTTCCAAAAGTGACATTTTTGTTGCTGTGCGGGTTATACTCCGTGCGGGTTATCACCCAGAAAATGTAGTAATAGTTTGGCATGAGGCAAAAACTATATCTGTGTGCAAAGGAAAGGAATAATATTCTTAAAGTGCATTTTCTTACGGACTATTTAGTCCAAATTTTGATGTGTGTGATATTCACCATAATTTTAATCATATGAACTTGAATTTGTGACGTCATGCTGATACTGTGCCTTTAACAATATTCACAATTGAAAGAAGCCATGCACAAATTACCTACACTGTACAATTGGTCCTTATCTTTTTGGTAGTACTTTTAACTTTTGTGTTGGACTCTTGGACCAGTCCAAATATTTTAGTGTTTTCCTGCTCTTTTTTTGAGATTGAGCTCAGATGTTGTGCAGGCACAAAGCATTTGGCAGTGGTGTTGGGGTGGTGGAAGATGTTTTTGAGTGTGGGGACTGGGGATGAGATGCTGTTCACAGTTTTGCGACTTTTGCCACCACCTTTCAAGGGAGGCATGCTCCCCCAGAAAGTTTTAAATGTTTAGACTCCTTGGAAGCCATTAATGCACTATTAATGCTGCAAATACCTGCATGGTAGTTTATTACAGTGTAGAAGTTTTCATTTCAATCCTGTTGTTACAGTATAACATAATTATTGGCTTAAGTTAGAGTTAATAATTTGTAAAACTTGGGGCCAAAACTATCTGTTGGCCCCACATGTAAAAACTTGTGGGGGTGATTGCCCCCACACTTCCACCACCCATGTGTCAAAAAATTGACCTTGACTTACTGTATGGAGAGGGTAAATAGATTAAAGATACATTAATTTTACGCTTGCAATGATTGAATTATCATTGCATAATTTTTATGATCTACATAATTATGATTGTAAGTTAACTGTACTATGTATTGCGCTTTGTGTTTATAAAATGGCCAAGAATATCCATTTTGACGTTGTTGGTGCAAAATAAGCTAATGGAGAAGGTTAGATATCTTTTCTATTATTTAGTGTTGTGGGAGAAACACATCTACATGCTTCATTCAAATTAATTTCGTTTGATAATAGAAAAGATATCTAACCTTCTCCAATAGCTCATTTTGCACCTATGACATCAAAATGTTTAATTTGCATATCAAACAAACTAAATATCTCAAGAACGAAGCAAGGAAACAAAAACTGAAAAATATACTATAATTTGAAGTGTTCTTTCAAATCAGACAAAAACTGCAAAATATACTATAATTTGAAGTGTTCTTTCAAATCAGACAAACTTAATTTTCATTTCATAGGCACTTTAAAGTGGATATTCTTGGTCCTGATATACTATAGGTTATTTTTTAAATACATTTTTTTAAAACTTTATTGATTTCTTAGATTCCTAACAAGCCTGCATTCTATGGAAAAGAGTAAGTCTGAGATACATGTATATGTTGTCATAGGAAATTTGTCCCTCCTGTTCAGTGGCAGATATATAGGGGCTGATCTGGGGCACATACCCCAGGGCCGGCCTGAGCTCCAGGACCCCGAGCTCCTGAGGGCCCCACAGAAAAAAAACAGACCACAAATTAAAGTAAAAACAATCATTTTAAAAAAATCCTGAAATATTTTACAGAATCATTATATAGATCATTAATTACTATTTACAAAAACTAACATTAACAGTAACAGTTGAAGATGCCAAGACACAAAGTAAGTTTCAAATGTTTATTTTGCAGGATTTTTGGAGAGCGAAATCTTATATATTTAGTAACTGATAAGCGACAACTGCTCCCAAGCACCGCAGCACAGAATAGTAATACAACCAGAAGTCCAACTCAAGTGAAAACTTGTCCGCATTTCTTCAATGCGCAGGCGCGATATTTTACGCCATCCAACGCCATTCTACACCATCCTACGCCATCCTGGCAAGTTCCCCCGGCAGTTTTAACCTTCTTTTGAAGGACCAAACTGCCGGGGGAACTTGCCAGGATGGTGTAGGATGGCGTAGGATGGCGAGGAATCAAGATGCGCGAGGCGACATGCGCGAGGACATAAACTTCAAAGGTTCCGACGCGAGTTGGACTTCTGGTTGTATTACTATTCTGTGACCGCAGCCCCAGAGGTAGGGGTGGGGGGTGGGGGTGGGGTGTGTGTGTGTGTGTGTGGTGCAACCTGCTACTGTAACTTTCAGATGTTTGGGGCCTCACAATCTAAATTTGCCCCAGAGGTCCTTAATCTGCCCCTGCTCTACTGAGCTAAACTAACATTTCCCAGGGAATATATCCCTGGGCCTTCAGAAATTTATTTTCCCTCAACAACACACTTTACTTTTAATATCTTATAATGTATGCTGATAGTTCTGAAACTGAGAAGCTACTTTTGGGCATTTCACTCGATTACATAGCATGTTCTAAGGATTTTGGGTTTTAAGAAAATGTATATATTCTACACTCAAATTTTCCTTCACCCAAAATCCTTAGAACATATTTGTATTTGTGTTATTTCTTTACAACTTGCCACAGCTGCATGGTCAACTCAAGGACATTGGACTGATCGATCTATTGGAATCATGCATTTTGTGAAGCACTGCATGTTTGTGTTATTAAACCATTGTCATAGCATGACTTTTTCTTTATAACTAAACTACTTTTTAACCATTCGTCAAAGTGTGATCAGTCTTTGGAATATTTCAGCACCCACGCACCGAGAAATCTGAATATATGCTAATATGTACAGTAAATAGCATGACAAAAATTTCAGATTTTTTGTACACTCCCCACCTGACTGGCTTTCATACAAAAATTTCAGATTTTTTGTACACTCCCCACCTGACTGGCTTTCATACAAAAATTTCAGATTTTTTGTACGCTCCCCACCTGACTTGCTTTTGGACAAAAATTTCAGATTTTTTGTACGCTCCCCACCTGACTGGCTTTCGTACAAAAGTTTCAGATTTTTTGTACACTCCCCACCTGACTAGCTTTCATACAAAAATTTCAGATTTTTTGTACGCTCCCCACCTGACTTGTTTTTGGACAAAAATTTCAGATTTTTTGTACGCTCCCCACCTGACTGGCTTTCATACAAAAATTTCAGATTTTTTGTACACTCCCCACCTGACTAGCTTTCATACAAAAATTTCAGATTTTTTGTACGCTCCCCACCTGACTTGCTTTTGGACAAAAATTTCAGATTTTTTGTACACTCCCCACCTGACTGGCTTTCGTACAAAAATTTCAGATTTTTTGTACACTCCCCCACCTGACTGGCTTTCGTACAAAAATTGCAGATTTTTTGTATGCTCCCCACCTGACTGGCTTTTGTACAAAAATTTCAGATTTTTTGTGCGTTCCCCACCTGACTGGCTTTTGTACAAAAATTTCAGATTTTTTGTACACTGACCCCACCTGATTGGCTTTCGTACAAAAATTTCAGATTTTTTGTGCAGTCCCCACCTGACTTGCTTTTGTACACAAATTTCAGATTTTTTATACGCTCCCCACCTGACTGAGAAATTACGGTATTGCATATTTCACTCTATATTCATTATTGTAGCTATTGATATACCAGGCGGAAAGCGTAGTCTAGTCAAATAATCGCCCAGCAAATAATTTTCAAAAAAGCCATAACGATAAGTATTACCAGGGTTAAGTCACGTTGGCCTGAAAAACAGAGAAAAATCTTCTCGACGTTTCGAGCGAAGGCCCTTCTCCTGACGAAGGGCCTTCGCTCGAAACGTCGAGAAGATTTTTCTCTGTTTTTCAGGCCAACGTGACTTAACCCTGGTAATATTTGGATTTCAACCGTGGCCGACGCTGTCCTAGAGGCCCATAACGATAAGGTTTGGAAAAACATAATTTAATTTACTAACGTTTCGTCACTATTCAAGTAACATCTTCAGAGTGATAAATATTTACACGATTTCGACTACTTAACTGATACAAAAATAGATGTGATGAAATAAGAGAAGGAAAGGGGAGTGGTAGAGAGGTGAAGAATCAGTGAAAGAGATTAAAATAGTGTTAAAGGAAAGGAATGGATATTGTTATTGAGAGTAGGGTTGACTTGAGAGATGAATAAACTTTCTTTGATGAGAACATCAAGTTGGGAATTTCCCGAAGCTAAAATACTAAAATGTGAAAAAGATATGGGATGGTCATTATTCCTAGAGTGAGATAAAACGGCTGAAAGTTGAGAAATGGAGAGTGTTCTCCCTGTGAGGGCCGAAATATACCTTCATGATCTGAAATCTTCGTATGTAAATGTCGGCATGTTCATTATGTTGAGGTACTACGGGCAACATTTTTCTTCAACTTTGCACGTGTTACCACCCACTTTAAACATTGCCACGCAACACTGATCTTGTTGCAAGTGAAAAAAGTAGACTCCAGTTTACTTGCTGCAACATGCTGATTCAACTTGCAACAAAATCATTGTTGCGTGACAACGTTTAAGGTGGGTGGTAATACGTGCAACAACGCTATTTAACTTGCAACGCAACAATGTTGCAGCCATTTGTTGCTCGTATTACTTCACCTTTATGATCGCGTGGATTGGTGGAAAAAACCCGTCAGCAATTGCAGTGATAATATATGGAAATCACAATTACTGTATCGCAATTGCCAAAAGTATCACAAAATTTTTCTATCTCAGCAATCATGGTTTCCATATGATCACTATGATCGTTAAGTCTATTTTTGACTTCAAAACTCGGTGTTTATCCATGGTGCATTCCATGTAGGTCACGTCGAAGATCTTCGGCGTGAGTTTCAAAAGTGCTCGGCGTGCTGGTGCACAATCACACTGCGGTTGGCACACATATACAGCCATACAACTGACAAGTCAGTGGAGTGGCGCCGGCGTTCGTCGTGACCTTCGTTGGCGCAGCACCTGAACGCCCATGGCTTATCTTCGGCGTGGGGTTGACATGGAATGCACCCTGGGTTTTTATTACAAATGAACAATCATAAATTTTGCCGATGTTTTGGACCATGCGACGTCGAGTTAAACGTCGAATTTCAATCGAATTTAATGGATTTTACTTGGACCCGTGGAGCCTGAAGACAATTTCTTGAAAACATATTGGCGAATTGTCACAGATAGAAGAGAAACATTTAATTCGAGGCGACGATAATTCGTCGTGTAACTCGAACACGCATGCATTATAGTCGCATTATCCGTCTGACTCAGACGAATTTAATTCGTGAGTCGAAATTTAATCGAGTTATACGTCGCCGTTTCGTCGAATAAAATTCTAACAATTAAATTCATCTGAATTAAATTCGTCGATTGTGCGACGTTTAGCGCAGGCCTTATTCTTAATGGATACCCTTTCTAATGATCACCAAATTCGTTAATGGCCTCGACAATTGTGAAATAAATTCTTTAATGGCCTCGGCGATTGTGAAATAAATTATGGAAATGTGGTGGTGCGAGCATTGCAAGAAATATAATCTTTCCCAGTACTCTTCCCACAATATCATGCCGGAACTGAGGTTGACTCCTATTTTTTTGACTAGAAAATCGCAATTTTTAATACCCTGAGTATAAGTTGGTAAATGTTCGATTTAGCGCCGCTCTCGATTAAGCGCCGCTCCCGATTAAGCGCCGCATCCAGAAGCAGGATAATTTAATAAGCGCCGCGCTCTCGATTAAGCGCCGCACCTTCGAAAAAGATGAATCAGCAATAAAATACAAACCGATACGCTAACATATCAACATATCTTTAATACATCACTGGAGTTTTTCGCCGGTCAAGGTCGCGAGGTACTTCGATCGCAGCTGTCCATCCTAAAGAGCCGGACACAAATCCCTTTGAAGTCTCTGATTCAGATGTCGAAGATGCCTCTGATACACATCTATGGATAGACGACGATAAAGAAGGCGATGACGAGGACGTTGACGTTCGTTTTTGAGTTTATTGTGCTATTGGGTATTATGAAAATTATTGGGTTAAATTTATTGGGTTTTTCTATGGATAATTAAAGTTGTGTTATGAGTATCAAAGCCCAGCATATTATTTTCATAAGAGCCATTGAGTCGGACACGAGAGTAAAATCATAATATTTAATAAAGTTCTAACGTTTCGTTGTTATTATCACAACATCTTCAGAGAATAGTTTACATGAGTGTAATGAGACTAAATATATAATTACAGAGTTGTCATAAAATATGCATGCAGTAACCAATCAGAGAGTGTTACTATAAATAAAATTACAAGCAGAAGTGACAGACAAAAAGGAAGTAAAATTATAAAAGGAAGAGTGGCGCAGAACCAATATTACCATTTAGAGAAGGTTTAAGTTTGCGAATAAGTAAGCTTTCTCGGAGAAGAAGTTCAGACTCAAAAGAACAAGAAGAAATGATTTTAAAATCATCAAATGAGACAGGGTGACCAGTGTCATGGTGATGAGAGAGAATGTTAGTGGGAGAAGGGTTAGTGCGTTTCTTTCCAGTGAGAGGTGAGATTCCCATGTGCTCCGAAACACGTGTATGTAAGTGTCGGATTGTTTCTCCGACATACGAAGCTCCGCAGCTTCGACACATAAAACGATAAACGACACGTGATCTTAGACGAAAAGGAATCTTGTCTTTGAAAGAAAAGAAATGGAAAAGCCTAACCGAAGGACGAGCAATATACCTAATGTCGATATGAGGATAAGCAGATGAGAAAAGTTTTCTCATTTGGGTTCGGATTTGAAGGAAATGTTGTCCAGTAAATGGTAAAGAAAAGTAAACAATGCATTTAGGAACCGTAGGTATTTTAGTTGATTTTGAAAAGAACTTGTCAAGAAAAGTGGCAATGCAGCTATCAAGAAATTTTTCTGGGTAACCATTGCTAATGAAAATGCGTTTGAGCTTTTCTAGTTCGACATGAAAAATGGCATACGTAGAACAAATATTAAAACAACGGTTGAGTAATGAAAAAATCAGACCTCTTTTATAGGAGAACGGAATAAAAGAATCAAAAGAAGTCAATAGGCCTGTAAAAGTGGGTTTGCGGTAAACACTCGTTGAAAAGCAACCACCGGAACGGTTGACATTAACATCTAAGAACGGTAAAGATTTGTTGACTTCCAATTCATGCGTAAATTTTATTTTCGGATGCTTAGAGTTTAAATAGTTAAGAAACGGAAGAACGTGATCAATGAAAAAATATTTCTCTAAATGGTAATATTGGTTCTGCGCCACTCTTCCTTTTATAATTTTACTTCCTTTTTGTCTGTCACTTCTGCTTGTAATTTTATTTATAGTAACACTCTCTGATTGGTTACTGCATGCATATTTTATGACAACTCTGTAATTATATATTTAGTCTCATTACACTCATGTAAACTATTCTCTGAAGATGTTGTGATAATAACAACGAAACGTTAGAACTTTATTAAATATTATGATTTTACTCTCGTGTCCGACTCAATGGCTCTTATGAAAATAATATGCTGGGCTTTGATATTCATAATTAGATTACGCTTCCCGCCTGGTCAATCAATAGCTGTTGTGTTATGAGCATTTTGTTAACTTTTTTTAATAAGCGCCGCTCTCGATTAAGCGCCGCTCTCAGGTACCAGACACAGACTAGTATTCACAGCAACTTTAATAATATTTAATTAAAATATCTGCAATCATCACACTTTGTCTTCACAGCATTTTTATTTTTAATTGTAAGATTGTTCCTTCTACTCTTAAGCAAGCTTCATATTTACACCAAACTTGTACCCAAAGTGCCCAACTGAGTAGAGTTGTTGGATTTCTTGGCAAATTCTACAATCTTCAACTTGAATCTTGCTTTGTGATTCCTTCCCAGGCAGCAATGGATTAACAATAAGTCTTTTTCTACTACAGGTTCCATGGTTTGATATCACGAGAAGAAGCAGACCATCTTGTCTCAGCTCAAAGTGGATCGTATTTAGTAAGAGAGAGCCAAAATAGCCCGGGTTCATTTGCATTGTCCATGAGGTATACATACATGTAATGTATTATTATGGTAGAGTCATGGAGGGGGTAGCGTGTGCTGTTAGCGCGCTGCCTGTCACCAAAAGTTAAGCCTGGTTAAACGGGGTTAGTATATTGGATTGGTGACCTCGTTGTTGAGCGTAGAACTCATGTGAGTAGAGTTGTATTTGATCTTTCCTGGGCTTTGAGGGTTATTCGCCGGGTTCTCCGGTTTTCCTCCCTCCGTAAAATCAACACCTACATCTTTCGCGGCTGCCTGGAGCGCCTTTAATATGCCTCGACACGGCCACGTTGACCTGCGTCCTTTGCAATTCAGCCACTGGCTACCCACTGGCTGCAGGTAATGATGATTAGCCCTCAGTCCATTATGGTAGTGTATACTGTATAAACCAGTAGCATATATACAGCACATAATTATACAGGGCGAAGGGCCACTTCAGGACTTTTCTGGATATTTTTTTGTTTTGCTTTGGTAGATTTGCTAATCAAACCAAGAACTTTCGACTTTATTATGATGGAATGCATTACGTAGGTAAGATGGGTGGAATGAAAAATAGTTACAGCCAAACCGGATGTTCTCTACCGCGCGACCTTGTAATATTGATAACAAAATTGCTACACGGCAATTTCTTGGCAAGTTGCTAAAACTTTGCATTTTAAATATTGAACATCACATAATATGAAGTTCTATTCAAAGTCAGAAGTAGAACAATTAACTCTAAGTAAACTTCATGTTATGTGAAGTTCGATATTTAAAATGCGAATTTTTAGCAACTTCCCAAGAAGTCGCCGTGTTACCGTTCGCAAGTCAACATTGCAATCTTGCTGTCAATATTGCAAGGTCGCACGGGAATGAACATCCGGTTTGACTGTAACCTTGTTTTTATGATTGAAACAATAATTGTTTCTTGTTGAACACTTCAGAAACTGTATGAACTGAACATTTGGGGCGAGTCAGCCAGGTTTTAAACTGGTCAAACAAGTTCTAGTTTATGAACACGTGTAAGCAGAAAAATAGAAAGTAACGCGTTAGAGCCTGGGCCCAAAATAGTATCTTGGCAACCGATCACGCATGCTAAAAAAGAAATATCGAGTTTGTTGGCAGAGCCCACTTTCCCCCGAAGCTTGCGTAGGTCGGAAAGGGGCTCTGACTCGCTGGGTAGTCCAGGCCTCGAATTTGGGAAAAGAAAAGGCAAGGCCAGTTTGGCCTTGAATGTTACAATGTTTTTCAGGGCATCCAAGGCCAGTTTGAAACTCTCATTCAGTTGCTATTTGAAGCACCTTACCATACACTGATACAGCAAGATTAAAAAGTACATGTATATCGTCAAATGCCATTTTCGGAGCCTCATTCTGTCCTACAGAATGTTCAAGGTTACTTGAAGTACAGGCCGCCCTAGCGCTTGGCGCTACCCAAAAGGATTGCAGGCTTGTCGAATTTAACCGATTATTGTTTAGAATATTCAAAAGAAAGACTGAAAGAGCAGATGAATTTAAATAGTATACTGCAGAGTTTTAGGTTTTATTGTGAATTTTACTAATCATACAATTTGTATTACAAAGCTTAAGTGCTGTGGTTGAGGGCAGGCTACTACTGGCCGTGGATTTCAGTATATTTCGAGGGCATAGCGGCCAACAAGCAGGGCATCGACGGCCAGTGGCTGCCGGTGCCGCTGTCACAGTGAAATGTGTTATTCCGTGAAATCTGTTACCACGGAACAAAGTTCCTACCGGCTACATACAATTAGTCTTCTTTTATATTAAGGTCAAAAGAAATATAGGCCATGTTTATCGCAATGGTAAAATCATGATAAATCAAATGTGTTCTTTTAGTCATCCAATATCAAATAGAAGCTAGGAACTATCTACACTGCTCGCCAATGTGAACAACTTCTTAACTTTTCAAGACAGATAAGCGCCGAATCAATCGAAATTGTATTATTGTATTAAATAAACATCGA